>LPNX011002442.1:1632521-1678394 GCA_001517045.1 Pseudotsuga menziesii | reverse complement strand
ACTCCTTCGAGCCTCTGCATATCCTCCGGATAAACAACAGTGCAGCTGATGCTATGGCCAATATCGGGGCTTCCCTCCCGCAAGGTGTTTATAAACAAGATGGGGACCTCCCCTCCTATAAATTCATCCCGTAATGAAGCAGAAGATCTCCCATTGGCTCAATCTTACTATTCAAATATGGAATGCCCCCTTGCTAAGTTTGTGGAGGCTTAATCTCTTGAATTTATCCTTGGTTTTCTTGGGTGTGGTATTTCCCCTCCCCTTTTTTCCCCTCCTCCCTTCGATCTTCGCCCCCCCATGCCCTCCCGTCCATCCTTCATCTCTGTCCTTCGCCGGCTCCAAGCATTTAATGCCCAGCTCTTTCTTCACCGCCGCGTGGCTCCCTCCTCGATCTGCCCCTCATGCGGTCGCTCTCGATTTAATGGTTTCTTGGCCTTGGGTATATGGCATTTACCCCTCGCACGTTTGGAGTCTCGTTTTACTTTGCCCTCCTCTTCTCCCCGATTCCAGAATGCCGCCTCAAATCTCCTTACCAGATCTTGCTGGTTCTCATGAAATTCAAAGATTTCTTGAGCAGGTTGTCGTGGGTGTTAGCGAAGGGTGGCTTCAGGGCCTCCCGTGGCAGGTCCTTCCGCTCTCGCGTTCGGTGATTAAAGAATTGTTTGTCATAGCTGCTCTCTCTTCCGGTGCAGGAATAAACCATTCAGTGTTTCGAGCTACAGAGCAAAGCGTTTCAGGAAGAGATCGGGTCTTGGTCTCCAGTCAGAGCAGGGTGGTTGGAGCTGTGGGTTCGCAGGATCCAATTCAGCTAGGTAATGCTTCCCTGTTTAAAGAATTTGTGGTGCTTAGTTCTTTTTTTCCCTCAGCTGACATTCACAACAGAATTCCTGGCAATTCTGCCAGTTCCCCTCTCAATTTATTTGCTCGCTTGACCATTTCGACTGAGGCGTCCAGAATGGCTCACGGAGGAGATTGGGTGGATATTAAGAAGAATCTACGCAGGCTCTATGAACTCTTGGCCATCAACGTTGTGGATACCAAAGCAATGAGCGAGGAGATAAAGAAAATGGCTGACACTGTTAGCTATACTTCCCAGCAAGTAAGCAACAACGACGCCCGCATAGACGACAACGAGAGTAGCCTTCGGGAAATACATGGGAAAGTGGACAGGATCCAAGAGGATCTTCAAAGATTCATTGAAATGCATCAGACCAGCAGAATTAATGGTGAAATCAACGGCGAAGTCGCAGAAGCTGCTCTCCCCATGGAGGAGGAATCGGTGGTCCAGCCTAGAAACAACAGAAACACTCAGTAATCAATCCCCCCTAGTTATGTCTAAATGTATTTTTGCCTCTTTTTATGTCAGCAGTTTGTAAGGGTTTATCCCTCTAGCATTTTCAGAAGTTTTGAGCAGTTAGTATGCAGGGTTTTTTGGACAGTCCCATGGCTTGCCCTCCTTGGCAGTTTTTTTGTTGTCCATAAACTATCGAAGACATCTCTCCTGTAACGAATGGCTGTGCGCAGCCCTTTTATATATTCCTGTTTTTAGTTTCTGTTAAAAAAAAACAGTGCTAGGTAAAGGACGGGAAGAAGAGGCAATTCCAGTTCCACTGGCTATTGCATCATCACCAACATCAAGGGCAGCGAGAGAGAGATCCAAGTCTGGGCATTCTGCATCCACATCCCAATCTTTATGAGGCCCATTTACATATCCTGCACCCCTACAAGACACAAGGCGGAGGTTTGAATGCACATATACAAGATCTTCAGCCTTTTGGGATCCCAGCCTGTTGCGCTTCACAGAATGAATGAAACCATAGGTGCTCCAATTCCTTTCTGCAGATGAAGAGCTTGACACTTGTGATAGAATACAAGAGGCAAGGCTTTGCAAATATACACCATTTGCCCCATGACAAGTCCACCATTTAATCGGATTCATGGTCTCCTCTCCTCCAAAGAAGATAAATCTAAAAACTCCTCTAATCCAGCAGCAAAACAAGCAAATTCCTCCCTCACATCTGTTTGTTGAGACGCTGGAAACAACCTCTGGAAGGTTTTTTTCACTCCATTGGCCACCTCCTTGTCCTTATGCAGGGCCCTCCTCTTGCCATTGCTTTGAGCAATTAAATCTTCATCATAAAATCTTGGATTTAGAGCATGTGCCAAAGTGTGCAATGGAGTGTTAAAGCCATTCCACCTCGTAACAATGATGGATCTCACATGCTCAGCAAAATCAAGATCAACAAAAAGAAGAGTGGGGGCCTCTTGTGTAATAATTTCCACAGTTTTCTCAACCATGGTATCCATGCCATCATAAATCTCTCCCAAGAAAGGTCTGTCTGTGTCTGCATCCCGAAGAAGCTCAAATGCAGGTGTGGTGAACTTGAGCAAGAAATCTATCTTGCTCAATCAATCAACATCCTCCGCACAATGCTTCCCTTCTTTGAATTTGCCTATCTCCACTCGGCCCAAGTGGCACCCACCACCATACTCATTAATGCAGGTTTGACCTCAACAAGGCGGCGCAACATGATGAAGTTTGAGGCATATCTTGTCTCAGCAACTTTAAGCAACTCCAATTTGGAGTATTCTCGATATATTGCTTGAGACTGGTGATGGTTGGTGATGAATTTTATGATCTCCCTGGCTTGCCTTGTGACCTCCTTAATCCATGGAGTTTTTGCCTCAATCTCCTCTAAAATCAAATTTAGATTATGGACAATGCAAGGAGTCCAAAAGATATGATTGTATCTACTCTCAACAATCAAGCCCGCAACTTTGCAAACAGGTGCATTATCTGTGATAACTTGCACCACATTTGTTGGCTCTACTTGTTCAATAGCAAAGATTAAAATCTCAGCAATGAAATTACTATCTTTTACCTCGCCTGAACAATCTTTTGCCTTCAAGAACATTGCTCCTTGTGGTGATGATGAAATGATATTGATCAATGTCCTCCGCTTTGTATCAGTCCATCCATCTGAGATAATGGAAACCCATGTGCTGCTCCATGAGCTACGAATTGGTTTTAGAACATCCTCAAGCAGTAGCCTCTGTTTCTTGAGCAAAACTGTTCTAAGTTTTTCATAGTTTGGCCCCTTGAAACCTTGAGGGGTTGTCTTGATTTCCCTCACCAAATCCTGCCAATAGGGGGACCGAACCATATTAAATGGGATGCCACAAGCATATATGGCCCTTGCCGCTCTTGTTTCAGCTTCTTCTCTCCCTTGATTGTTGAGCATTTTCAACAATCTGCTATCTTGACCTGCATCTGCAGGCTTAGATATCTCTTCTTCTAGCTGAACTGCCCTCCTCTTCCTTGCTTCATGAACAATCCTTGGCTCATTGCTAGTAACCAAGGTTGTTGGTGGTAGCTTGTTAGTGCCACCCATCCCAATCTTTGCTCTATGTTCCTTCAACCTTTGAGCATCATCATGCTCTCTCTTAAATGAAGCCCTAACCTCTGGATTTTTGGTAAATGCACAACCTTCAACACCCTTCACTCCTTCATGCAAAATATGTGCCTTGACTCTTGTGTAAGAGCCCTTGAAGGTCTTCTCATTCTTACATAAATTGCACCTCCATTCCCATGAACCCCTACCGCCACCCATTTGATTGAGCTTGGTAACATGCCTCCAAAGAGGATAGTATTCTTGCTGCCTTGTTGGCTGAGGAGCTGTAGGAGCAGAGGAAATGCCAGTTTGAGAAGCCATTGATGTTGTTGCCTGCAAATGCCAAAAACAGTTAAAAAATATGCCCACACTTGCCAAAAACAGTAAAAAAATCTCTGAATATCAAACATGGATGCTCACCAAGTAATGGAATGCCCATGCCCTCCTTCTTCTTACTGCCCTCCTTCTGCTTGCTTCCCTTCTTCTTCTTGCTACCCACATCCTTTTCTACTTGCTGCTCTCTTCTTCTTGCTGCCCACGTCCTTTTCTCTGCTTGTTGCTCTATTATTCTTGCTACCCATGTCCTTTTCTGCTTGCTGCCCACGCCCTCCAAATTGCTCCAAACCAAAATATCAGTGCTTGCTCAATGGCTAAGGAAGCGCTCTTGCACACTATAAAGAGTGTGTGGAGAATGAGAGTGTCGATCGTCCTTTTAAGGAAGAAATTAGGTAAGTTTCTCTAGATGTTTCTTTTTTTTAAATAAAAAAAATTTAAGTAATTTCTAATTAAATTGATCATGTCTATTAAAAAATCAAAAATTTAAATGTATTTAGCCAAACTCAACGACCGACAGACCTCTTTCCAGCTCGTACGAGCCCACACATGCGAGAAACAAATCACGAAACACGTCCGTATAGATCGAAACTCGCCCAAAATACGCCAACCGTACCGTACGGCATTTCGTACTCGCGAAATTCCGTACGGTACGGCCGGCTACATTTCGACGAAGTTTCGTACCCGTTTCGGCGTTTCCTCGGGTTTCGGGTATTGGTACGGCGCCTAGGTGGACGTTTCCTGCAACTTAGGTGACAAGGGATTCCATCCCTTGTAGTGGAGACAAAGTCTAATCTAATGTTGTATTTGACATTGGCTCTAAGAAGTGTCTGGGACTTCTTAGAGTATGGTCAAATCTACATTAGAGCTCTACATGAAAGAATGTGATTGGCATGTGATGAGACATCAACAAAGAAAACATTTTTATGATGAAGAAATAACCAAAGAAGTCAAGACAATCCATTGAAGTGTAAGATTTTAAGATAGCAATATAATTTTCATCTCTTTCAACTTTAATTGCAATATACAAGTAAAGATCACTGAAAGAAAAACCATGCACAGAAACACAAGAACACAAAAAATTTATCTTGGGAAACCACAAGAGAGAAAACCCATAGATACAGTAGTACATCTAGATACAAGTATCATCACATAGACAAGCTCTAGACAAACCCTAGAGCCAAAGGAGAAATCTCTCCAACAATAGCGAACTCAAAAAAGTCTTCTACAACCCAAAAATAGTCTTCACCTAGTTGGAGCGAACTTCTTCCTTGAGCTTGAGCAAACTTGCTTGAGGTGTGTCAAATGAGGAGGGCGTCCCCTCTATTTATTCTTGGAGTTTGTGCAACATCAGAAGCTATTATTATTGTCCTCCTTCGAGAGTTGAACTTGTTGTAATCATTCATCTAAACCCTAGAAAAAACAATGTAATCCTTGGGGTGAAAAGCCAGCGATAAAAGAATAAAATATAAAATTATTATTGCTCCCCCAAGTGAAGTCGACCCCAGTTAATTTCTGGGTGGGAAAGCAATATAAATAGGAGGCGCCCCTCCTCATTATTACCCACAACAACAACGCAGCAGCAGAAGTGAAGTGCGTAGTTTCTGGTAGAAGTGCAGCTACATAGCAGCTCAAAAGAAGACTATTTTCAAGGTTTCATCTTTGGAAAGCATTTCCATATTTTTCTTTTCTTTCTTCATTGTACTCTGATCTCAGAATTATTATCTCTAGACGAAGGTTGTTGGGTTTTCTCCCAATTGGGTTTCCCAGGTAAAAAATACTTGTGTTATTGTTCTATGCTTTGTCTATCTTCTAGTGATCCTATTGATAAATGCAATTAAGATATACTGCTATAATCTTTAAGAAAATCTAACATGGTATCAGAGCAGTATTAGAAGAAGCCAATAACGAAACTCTGTCGGCAACCTGTTGAAACTAGGGTTTCATCTTTCAAGGTCTTCACTCAACCTTTTGGCAAAAAAAGAGCCTTGGGAATTTCGCTCTAAGGAGGGCGCATCTTTTGGTGAAGACAGAATTCAATTCTGAGAAGTTTCAATTTTGACCTAATTCTACAGCTGTATCAGAAATTAGGGTCTTCAATTTTGACCTACTATATCCACAGTTTTGGCTCGACTGTACCCCTACTCAACTTGCCTATCTAGGGCGCATTTATCTGTCGAGTCAGTTTTCCAAAACTCCAACTTTCATTTTTGACCTAGCCTCTGCTGAGGTCTCAGGTCCAGATCTGCAGTCAAGATGATCAACATGAAGAATGAAGATCGTACATAATTATTCTTCATATCATCTTTATCAGGTACGATTCCCACCACTAGTGATACTTGGCTAATAGATAGTGGTGCATCTAGACACATGACGAGATATAAAGAAAATTTCTCAGAAGTAGTTGAGAAAGATTCCTATCTACGTGTTGTACTTGGAGATGATGCCAACTACACTGTGAAGGGATCTGGGACTACCTCCTTTTAGCTAGAGACTAATGATACTCTACACTTAAGTGATGTGCTCTATGAATTTGGTATGAAAAGAAATCTTGTTTCCATCTCAACCTTAGAAGACAAAGGATATAAAGAAGCATTTTCAGGTGGAAAAATACTTGCTTGGCAAAAGAACTCAAGCATGGATACATTCAAAGTAATTGGTAAGAGAGAGGAGAGCTTGTATCAACTGAACACTCTACCAGTCCAAGCCCTAGTCCATGACTCTACAAGCATGGGTGAGGTATGGCACAGAAGACTAGCTCATCTAAATTACAGAGCTCTCCCAGCAGTGAAGAACATAGTTACAGGTAGACCATGATGGAACATGTAGAGGATGTGCACTTGGAAAGAATGCTAAGAAATCCTCCCCTGATAGGGAGAGCAGATCCAAAGAAATCTTGGATCTAGTGCACTCCAACTTGTGTGGCCCAATGACAGTTGCCTCATTGGGAGGATATCATTACTATGTGACCTTCATTGATGACTATTCTCAGAAGACTTGGATCTACTTTCTTAAGACCAAGGAATCCGAGGAAGTACTCAGTAAATTCAAGGAGTTCAAAGCACAAGTCGAGAATTTGTCAGGGAAGAGGATCAAGATTCTAAGATCAGATAATGGTGGTGAATATACCTCTACAGAATTCAATGATTTCTGCAAAGAAGCAGGAATTAAGAGGAAGCTTACAGTTCCCTACAATCCCCAGCAAAACAGGGTTGTTGAAAGAAAGAACAGAACAATTGTGGAGGCAGCCAAAGCCATGATTCATGACCAGAGTCTACCCATGTTCTTATGGGTAGAAGCATCCAGAACAGCTGTATATGTACAAAACAGATGCCCACATAAAATAGTGAAGAACATGACTCCTGAAGAAGTCTTTACATGAGTAAAACCAGAAGTGGGTCACCTCAGAATATTTGGTTGTCCAGTCTACATACATGTGCCCAAGGAGAAAAGGACAAAGTTAGAACCTTCAGGAAAGAAGGAAATTTTCGTGGGATACAGTGAATCTTCAATGGCCTACAGAATCTATATCCCAAGATCCAAACAAATCGAAGTTAGCAGGGATGTGACCATTGAAGAAGAAATGGCTGTCAAGAAAGGCAGAGGATTAGACATGGAGATCGATGATGAGGAATTGGAGATGAGATCATCTTCCTCTCCAGTTCAGAACGAGTTAATAGGAAAAGATGAACCCATCGATCCCATTGATCCAGTCACGACAGTTGATATTCCTGAAGATATGACAGTAAGTCGGAAAAGACCTAGATGGGCACAACAGACCTTACAGGATGCAGAAGGGCATGAAGCTCCACATGGCACTTTCCGAGAAAGCAAAATACCTCAGAGGTTCTCCAGTTATGTTGCATTAATGAGTCATATCATTTACTCAGAACCCACCACTTATGAAGATGCATCCAGACACCAAGTTTGGAAGGATGCCATGGTGGAAGAATATCAATCCATCATGAAGAATGATGTGTGGGAGATTGTACCGAGACCTGAGGGGAAGTCAGTTGTAACTTCAAGATGGCTATACAAAATCAAACATGGAGCAAATGGGAGTATTGAAAAATACAAGGCCAGATTTGTTGCCAGAGGGTTCTCTCAGAAAGAGGGAGTCGATTATGATGAGACATTTGCTCCTGTGGCTCGATACACTTCCATCAGATCGATCATTGCTATTGCTTCAGCTATGGGATGGAAGTTGCATCAGATGGATGTCAAGACTTCCTTTCTCAATGGTATTATTTGAGGAAAAAGTATATATTAAACAACCAGAAGGGTCTGTTGTCCATGGAAAGGAGTCTCATATATGCAAGCTGAAAAAGGCGTTATATGGACTCAAGCAAGCACCTTGTGCTTAGTATGGACAGATAGACGGATTCCTGGTGAGTCTAGGATTCACCAAGAGTGATGCAAACCCCAACCTGTACTACAAGGTTGTGAATCATGAGCCACTGATTTTGGTACTATATTTTGATGACTTGTTTCTTACCGGAAATGAGAAACTTATCTTGTGGTGTAAGAAGAAACTCGCCTCTGAGTTCAAAATGAAGGATCTTGGATTGATGCACTACTTCTTGGGATTAGAAGTATGGCAGAGGAAGAAAGAGATTTTCCTAGGACAAGGGAAATACACCATAGATATACTAAAGAGATTCGGAATGTTGGATTGCAAGTCCATAGCTACTCCGATGGATGCAAATTTGAAGAAGCTGACGGATTCTACTTCAGATTCAAGTTTGATTGATCCCACCATGTATCGCCAGTTGATTGGACCCTTGATGTATCTGACGAACACCAAACCAGACATTTGTTTTGATGTGAATGCTCTCAGTCAGTTCATGTGCGAACCTAGGCAAATTCATTGGATTGTTGCAAAGCATGGACTCAGATACTTACGTGGCAATGTCGGATATGATCTACGATATGATTCAGAATGTGACTTGAGATTGCAAGGGTTTACAGAATCATATTGGGTCGGATGCACTGCAGATAGGAAGAGCACTTTAGGAGGTTGTTTTAGTCTAGGCTCTGCAGTTATTTCCTGGTGCAGTAGGAAGCAAAACTCAGTAGCTCTTAGTACTGCAGAGGCCGAGTATCTGGCTGCTAGTACAGCAACCCGAGAAGCAGTTTGGCTTTGCAAACTTCTTGCAGGATTGTTTGGCCAGATTCCAGAGCCCGTCGTGATTCACTGTGATAACCAGAGTTGTGTGCAGATGTCAGTGAATCCTGTATTTCATGACAAGTCATAGCACATAGAGATTCGGTATCACTTCATACGTGATATGGTGCAAAAAGGTGCGGTCGAGCTACAGTATATTCCCACAGATGACCAGACTGCAGATGTTTTCACCAAGCCTCTTCCCAGGGTGAAATTTGAATACTTTCACGAAAGACTTGGAGTAGAAGAGAACGTATCCCTCCTTGAGAGGGAGAGATGACTAAGAGACACTCACTATACTCTTTCCCAGGTACCTCTGCTTGTCCAGGTTCTCAGCCAGGTATGGGAGAAATCCCATCAATAGATGAGACAGACAGGTACTAGATAGTCGGGTTCACAAAGGTGCCACTGCTCGTCTAGGTGCTCAGCCAGGTATGGGAGTAATCCCGTCCGCAGATGAGTTGGACAGGTAGTAGATAGTCGTGTGATTGCACAAGTACCTCTACTCGTTCAGGTTCTCAGCCGGGTATGGGAGTAGCCCATCTACAGATGAGAGAAACAGGTAGTAGACCTTGCACGTGTTCTCATTCGGGATCTCTAGCCAAGTATGGAAGTATTCCATCGGCAGTAAAGACAGATAGGTAGCAGAAGATTCTCTCTCAGACATCCGGATAGAACAAATTCATAAAGACAACCTTCAGTACGTTTAGAGATGATGGAGACAATATAGATGTACAGATGAAACCTGGATGATCATGACACTGATGAAGACCGAAGAATACCTTCCTTGTTGAGAGGGAGTGCTGGAGTTTGTGCAAATTCAGAAGCTATTCTTATTGTCCTCCTTCGGGAGTTAAACTTGTTCTAATCATTCATCTAAACCCTAGAAAGAACAATGTAATCCTTGGGGTGAAAAGCTAGGCATAAAAGAATAAAATAAAAATTATAAAATATAAAATTATTATTGCTCCCGCAAGTGAAGTCGGCCCCAATTAATTTCTGGGTGGGAAAACAATATAATTAGGAGGCACCCCTCCTCATTATTACACACAACAGCAGCGCAGCAGCACAAGTGAAGTGCACAGTTTCTGGCAGAAGTGCAGCTACACAGCAGCTCAAAAGAAGACTGTTTTCAGGGTTTCATCTTTGGAAAGGATTTCCATATTTTTTATTTTCTTTCTTCATTGTACTCTGATCTTAGAATTATTATCTCTAGACGAAGGTTGTTGGGTTTTCTCCCAATTGGGTTTCCCAGGTGAAAAATACTTGTGCTATTTTTATGTGCTTTGTCTATCTTCTAGTGATCCTATTGATAAATGCAATTAAGATATACTGCTATAATCTTTAAGAAAATCTAACATTTATACTTGTTTTCTGGCTAACTTTTTCACTGGGGCCGACTTGTCTATTTGCATGGGCCGACTTCTCTTCTTGGAAGAATAAAATACAATTTATTCTTATTTTCTTTTGGGGACGACTTATCTAGTGAGGATGCCTCATGTAGCTGCAAAACATCAACACTCCCTCTTAACTAGGGAGGCATCATCATGTTGGAGCACATCTAGATATCATTTGAGCATCATAACTATCTTGAAAATCTCGTCATCATAAGGAAGGCCTCTTCTGATCAAGTCCTTCTGACCAGAACAACTGTTCCAATTAGAACCTTGTTCCCCACTGAAACCACATCATCTTTCCAAATATAACATCTCTAATTTGCATAATCAGCTTGGTCATCCTAGACCACAGAGGATTACTGCCTCATGCACTTTATCAGCCTAAAACTGAAGGAAGGCCACAATCCCTAGGAAGACACCTCTTCCAACTTTCCAAGTACTTTATCGATCTCAAATCGAAAGGAGGCTATACTCCCCAGGAAGACTCTTCTTCCAAGCATTTTATCGATCTCAGATCGAAAGGAGGCTGCACTCCCAAGGAAGATTCTTCTTCCAATTTACAACTCATTACAACTGGAAGGCGGTGATGACTACAGCTAGTCCACCCCTCTGATCCCACACACTCCACAATGGAGCACTCTCCTCATAGGAGAACATCCCTCAGATCATCCCTCGTAGGGTTAGACTCCTCAAAGGAGTCCTCTCCACACTGGAGACTATTCCTCACTGAAACCATCCCTCATAGGGATACACTCCTCAAAGGATTCCTCTCCATAATGGAGACCGTTCCTCACTGAAATTATCCCTCACCGAAACCATCCCTCACAAGGATACACTCCTCAAAGGAGTCCTCTACACACTGGAGACCGTTCCTCACCAAAACCATCCCTCATAGAGATACACTCCTCAAAGGAGTCAGGAACAAGTCTTGGCTTGTGCCTCATCAACAACCATACTGGTCATCAATCTCCCTTCCTGAGGAAGAGAATCTCTACCACCCCAATCCTTTCACGAAAGTATGCAAACTTCACTATGGACAAAGGCTTGATAAGGATATCTGCAACCTGCTCATCTATGGAGATATGTTGGAGCTTTGCTGCTCCCTTCTAAACTATGTTCTAATGTAGTGATATCAAATCTCAATATGTTTGGACATGTCATGGAACACAGGGTTCTCTGAGATATTTACACATCTATGGTTTGTTAAGTTTTTAATGGTTATATTAGATCTTAAAACATTTAGCATCATAACAGCATAACCATAAGCCAAAAGATCACTGAAAGATAGAAAAGCACAACCACACAAAAAAAGGAACACAAAGATTTATCTTGGGAAAACCCTAATAGAAAAAACCCAGCAAAAGCTTCTTCAATATAGATGCCCCAAAAGATAAAAGGTAAAACCCAAAACTGATCCTCTTCCTTCTCCAGCTACAACTCTTTCCCTCTCTCTTATGCGCTACACAAGTGAGTGTGTGTGTCTCAAATGAGAGGTGCCTCACTCTATTTATATTCTTTCGTTCACTTGACATTTAACCTAGTTATGTAGGCTCGAGTAAACTTAACTCAGTTATGTAGGCTCGAGTAACCACAACTAGACTAACTTAATATAATAACATATTCCGGAGGGTACTAATGACCCGACTTACAACGGTGAGGACTTCCTCATGACTCTTAGTAATTCTCCCAATAGGAATCATCGGGGTATAAGAAAATACAAATGATTCTCCCAATAGAAAATCGAGGTCCAATAAAATATATTTAGAATACTCTTCGAAGTTACAATAATTTAACATGGTTATCACAAAATATCACTGTCACATCAAGCTCATGACCATACAGATCTACAAGCAGCTTCTGAAGCTATACTGCTTCCTTTACTAGTTGCACTGGCTGCGATGAACTCCACCTCAGCTGTACTAAGTGCCACAAAAATCTGTTTCTTGTTGAACCAAGAAACCATAGCTAATCCCAAGCTAAAACAACATCAATTGCACTCCCAGCCCAATCTGAATCTGTGAATCCCACCAGCTTCACTCCATTACCTGAGGTATATCTCAATCTATACGCAATTGTACCGTGAAGATATCTCAGCACATGCTTAGCTGCTACCCAATGTACTTGTCTCAACTCAACCATGTGCTTACTCAACATGTTAACGACATAACAAATATATGGCCTAGTATTAACCTGCTACAACAAAGAAACAATCACTAGCGGTACATGGTCAAATCCATAGTTTTAAAAATCGGCCGATTCACCGATTTAAGGGCTGATCGAGTCAAACCGGTGAGCAAATTGGATCAGTGACCGGTTTGATACCGAACCGACCGATTTGGACACCGAATCGACCGGTTCGGTACTGAACCGGTTTGCTCGGCCGATTCATGACAAAAATCGGCCTATTTTTGTGAAGATCTCTGCACTCAAAAATCAAGGTTTTTTTAATGTTTTTTTTTCGTTTTTAAATTTTGTTTCCTAACCTAAATTACATAACCCAACCTATGACCTCTTTAGTGACTACCCCTGACCCCCCAACCTTCAATACCATGTGTTGTTAACTTGTTGGCATCATGGAAGCCTAGAACCTTGGAGAGTTAGCGGTCGGTGAACTCAGGAGTCAGAACACTAAACCATGAAGTTTGAACTTTGAACAAACTGTGGAACTTGAACAGTGGACTGTGCAGTAGTCACTATTATGTAGCTAACTATGTAGCATGTTATTTTTTGGACTCTACAAGCCATATACCCTAGGGCCTATAGGCCTCATGGATTATGTATTTTGTTCCATTTCCAGTCTGCTAGATATGTATTGCACAGTACAATTCGTGCCATTTTGAGATATTAACACTTATATGGTATATACATGAGTAGACTTCGGATATTTTATTATTTTGTCTCTAAAGCTTTGAAATCATGGATTAAAATCTTGAAAATGATGTTTTTCTTTAAAATTTAAATATTTTATGTATTTTTTAGTAAACTGATTCATTAAATTCAAATCGACCGATTCATTACCGATTCGGATTTGGATTCAGAGTTGACCCTCGACCGATTCCGAGTCCGATTCCAATTTTTAAAACTATGGTCAAATCCACTAAATCTGAAGATATGGCAAAGTCATGTAACTTCTTTAGATTTGCTTCCATGGGTGTAGCCATGGACTTACAGTCTATCATACCATATTTGCGCAAGATCTCGATGGTATACTTCCCTTGTCCAAGGAAGATCTCAATAGGTCCCTGCCACACCTCTAAACCCAACAAATAATGCATCAACCCAACGTTTTTCATCTCAAATTCACGAGTCAACTCCCTCTTGCACTTTTCAATCAGACTCTCATCCCCTATGAGAAAGAGATCATCAACATAAAGTACTAGAATCAAGGGACAGTTATCAACAACCTTGTAATTGTTGAAAGAAATGTATCTTCGAAAGATATTCTATTGCACCTTTATTGTATTATTATTATTCCTCCTTTCGGAGATGATATTCCTCCATTCGAGGATGTCATTGATGTACTTGGTCATGTTAAAGTCTTGAGGTAAAACCTACGTTGTAAGTCGGGTCATTAGTACCCATAAAAGTATTATTAAATGTTGTTTTGAGTCTCCCAAGGCAAGTCGACCCTGGTTGAGAGGAGAAATCGGCCTTGTTGGGTTATTAGGCTTCTCACTTGATATGTATAAATAGATGAGGCGCCCTCCTCATTTGGACACACTCGCAACTTAAGCAAGTTCGCTAGAGAGAGAAGGAGCAGTCCATCTAGAGGAGAGAAGGAGCAGTCCATCTAGAGGAGAGAAAGCAGACTATCTTATTCTCAGGGTCTTACACTGTATTTGGTTGAATTCTATATCGAGGAAGTTTTGCTAGGTTTTCTACCCCACAAGGGTTTCTTAGGCTTAGTCTTTGTGTTCTCTTTGTTCTACTGTGTTTGTCATTCATTCAGTGATCCTTTTGTTTTTGGCATAAAACTTTTAAAATCTAACAGTAATAAAGGTTTTGATCGACTTCACTTCTGGTAAAGCCAAACTATGTCTGGTAACTATCAATCTTGGAGTACCAGGCCCGGGGTGCCTGCTTAAGCCCATAAAGAGCTTTTTTCAACCTGCAAACATGAGACTCCTTCTCATGTATAAAAAAACCCTCATGATGCTCCTTATATACCTCTTCCTCATTTATACCATTGAGGAAAGCAATCTTTACATCCAACAAAAGTACAAAAAATAATCGACCTAATAGTAGAGTATCTGGCAAATGGAGCAAATGTCATCATAATCTATTCCTTCTTTCTGAAAGAAGCCTCAGGCTACAAATTTGTCTTTGTGCTTCTCAATGCTGCCATCTATAGCATGTTTGGTCTTGATGATCCACTTGGAAGTTACTACTGACTTCCCTTCAAGTCTCGAAACAACATCCCAAACATCATTCTTCATGATGGATTGATACTCATCCATCGTGGCATCTTTCTAAACCTGATGTCCAACTGCCTCGTCAAAACTGGAAGGCTTTGAATCATTGATGTGACTCATCAAGGCTGAATATCTTGAGCATCTATGCGGTCTCTTGCTCTCTCTAAATGTACCTCGAGGAGTTGCATGTCCTTCTACATCATGTAAGGTATCAAAGACGCCATCCTGGCCTCTTCTAGCCAACAGCTCTAGGAGGTTCTGGTTTTGAGATAGGATCTAAAGGAATCTCTTGATGATCTAGATCATGGTCCTCAAGATTAGGAGCCTCTTGCTCCTCAATATCATCATCCATGTGAGATTCTCGAGATCTCTGAAATGCCACCTCCTCATCAAAAGCCACATCTTTGTTGATATCAATATGACGATTCCCTAGAATATATACTCAATATGCCTTTGAATTCTCACTATACCCAACAAAGATGCCTTTCTATCTTAAAGGATCCAACTTTGTCCTCTTTTCCTTAGGCACATGAATGTAGATTGAAACAACCGAAGATCCTCAAATGTCCAACTTCTAGTTTCACACCTGTGAAAGCTTCTTCAGGGGTTTTGTCCTCTAAAGCTTGGTGAGGGCATCTGTTCTAAACATACACTGTAGTGTTGGTTGCTTCAGCCCATAGAAACATAAGAACACCCTAATCATGGGTTAATGACTTTGTAGATTCAATGATGGATCTATTCTTCCTTTCAGCAATCCCATTCTGCTGGGATTATAAGGTACTGAGAGTTCCCTCTTAATTCCTGCACTATTGCAAAAATTGTTGAAATCCTTGGAGGTGTACTCTCCTCCATTATCTGATCTGGAGACCTTGATCTTCTCGGCTGTCAAGTTTTCTACTGATGCCTTGAATTCTTGGAACTTGGAGAAGACTTCTTTCTTTCTTTTTCAAGAAATACATCCATGTCCTTTAGGAGAAGTCATCAATGAAGGTAGCAAAATACAAGTATCCTCCCAAGGATGGTACTGATATAGGTCCACAAATATCTGAGTGAACTAGGTCCAATATTTCCTTGGATCTTCTGTTTCTGTATGGAAAAGAATGCTTGGAATTCTTTCCAAGTGCACATCCCCTACATACACCTTCATGTTCATTTGGAAGATCTGGAATACTTGAGACCATCTGTCTCAAGGATGGAAGAGCTCTATAATGTAAGCGAGCAAATCTAGGATGCCATAGCTCACTCAAACTATGAGAGTCATGAACAAGAGCTTGAGCTGGTTGTCCTAGCAATCTGTAAAGAGCCCCAAATCTAGTACCAATAACTCTGGCTGAATCAATGCTTGATTATTTAGTCCACAAGAGGACTTGTCCATCCACGAATGCATCTCTAATGCCCTTATCTTCCAAAGCTGAAATGGAGATAAGATTCTTCTTCAAACTTGGTACAAGAAGCACTTTTCCCAAATGTAAGGAATCACCTAAGTCTAGCTAGAAGGATGTTGAACAAGCTCCCTTTACTTCATACTTGGTATTGTCACCAAGTTCAACCTGAAGAGAGGCATGCTTATTTGACAACCTTGAGAGAGGGTTTTGAGAACTTGTCATGTGCCCAGAGGCACCACTAGCTATCAACCATTTATCACTGTTTGAAATAGAACCTGAGAGAGAAGTAACAAGGAAGTGATCTTTCTGAATTTCTTCTTCTTGTTGTTTCTTCTTTTCTGGTGCATGCTTCTCCTTAGCTATAGAGGCATCATGCTTGCTTCTTCTTTTCTTTCAGCATTCTGATGCAAAGTGACCTAGCTTACCACAATTGAAACATTTGAGGTTGGATTTATCCTTCTTGATCTTTGTATTTTGGACTAACTTTATGCATTTCTTGCCCTTGTTCCACTTTCCTTTCTTCTTTCCAATTCTAGTTGCAAGAACTAATTCTTCTTCCTTTTCCTTTGAGGTAGAGGCAAGCTCCCTTGTTTCCTCTTAGATACATTTTGACCAAAACTGATCAAAAGTAGGTAACTGACCACAAGCACATGTCCCTTTCACAAATGGCTTCCATTCTGAAGGAAGTCCACCCATAGATATCAACATAAGATCTCTGTCAAGGACACTTTCATCAACAATTGCTCGTTGATCTTTGATATGAGCAATCTTCAAGAAATAAGAAGAAACTGAATCATCCTTTGTGAACTTCACTTGATGAAGTTGATCTTCAAAGACCAAGATTCTACTAGGATTCTCATTCTCATATAGATTATTCAAGGCATAATACATCTTCTTAACAGTGTCCTAGCTTGCAATAAGAGGTACAAGATGATCTTTCACTGAGTTCATCAAAATCCTCATGGTTGTGGCTTCATTTTTCTTGAATTTTTTGTTCTCTCGGGCTCCCTCTGGCTCTAGAATATTTCTGAGTATATGATCCTTGAGATCATGTTCATTTGGGAGCATGAGCATCCTACTCTTCCAAGATCGGAAGTTTGAAACTCCCTCCAATCGTCTTCTACTCTGAGTCCAACAACCATCTTGACTGAAGATCTGAAATCTGAAATCTGCTACAAAAACCCTAGCAAGAGCTAGTTCAAAAATGAAATTTGGAAATTGGAGAATCTGATTCCACAGGACGATGCGCCTTCCTAGGGTGAGTTGCGTAGCCCTCCTTTTCTTTAGAATTTGTTGACAGAACAACTCAAAATATGAAACCCTAATTTCCTAGTTCTAACAAAACTTAGGTCCAAATTGAAACTTCACCAAACTGGATTTTTCCTCCACAGAAAGGTGTGCCCTCCTAGGGCAAGTTTCCCAATAATTCTTTTCAAGCAAATCTATGGAGAAAAGGGGGCAAGCCTGGATACCCTAATTTTTGACAATGGTCTTTTTCAACACTGCTCTGATACCATGTTAGATTTTAAGATAGCAATATAATTTCCATCTCTTTCAACTTTAATTCCAATATACAAGTAAGGATCACTAAAAGAGAAAGCATGCACAAAAACACAAGAACACAAAGAATTTATCTTGGGAAACCACAAGGAAGAAAACCCAACAACCTTCTCTTACTCAAAGATATTATTTCAAGATACAATAGTACATCCAGAAACAAGTATCATCACATAGACAAGCTCTAGACAAACCCTAGATCCAAAGGAGAAATGTCTCCAGCAATAGCGAACCCAGAAAAGTCTTCTACAACCCAAAAATAGTCTTCTTCTAGTTGGAGTGTTCTTCGTTGAGCTTGAGCGAACTTGCTTGAGGTGTGTCAAATGAGGAGGGTGTCCCCTCTATTTATACTTGTTTTCTGGTTGACTTAGCTAATGAGGATGCCTCACATAGCTACTAAACATCAACAAAGTCCCAGAGAAAGTGGAAGACAAGAAAGGGTAAAATACCCCAGTAAAAGGGGGAACTTGGCCCTAGAAGACAAAAGTACAAATCAGCCTCAAGAGTAAAAATCAAGTCGACTGAAGAATATAAATAGAAGTGGTCTCACACTTCATTTGACACATACAAGCAAGTTCATCTCTCTCAACTAGTGCACACTTCTCAAGGAGGACAAGTGAAGATCACTAGAAGTAATTTTGGGGTTATCTTATTATCTCTATCTCTCTCAAAGGCTTGCTAGGGTTTCTTGTGGAAGAACAGCACACTCTTGTGCTAGGGCTTAATCTTCATGATTGGTATTGTTCTTGTATTGGATTAATTTCTTCTAAGAAAAGTTTGCTAGGTTTTCTCTCGTTTAGGTTTCCCAAGATAAATCTGTGTGTCTCTTGTGCATGGTTATCTTTCAGCGATCCTTGTTTTATTTTCCACTGCAAGTAAATATTGATATGAAATGAAATTATGGGATGAAATAAAAGAATGAAGTATTATTGTGAAATAATAATCAAGGATTTAAAAACTGGATTAAAATTCAACAAGCAGAGGTTGGAAGGTAAGAAATTAGGTTGAATATGTGTTTTTATTTTTTATGTTTATGTTATTTACCGATAAGATGTGCTGCCCAAGGGCCAAAACACCTGATACATTTCTCATGTATATCCAAAGCGATACGTCAATCCGATACTTTGATACATTTTCTTGTGTATCCTAGCATATCCAACATGTATCTGCTCTCAATACACAGAACAATATTGCAAGCACCCTGCCCTGCCTGGTATATTGGGTAACAGGTCTAACATTGCCTCATTTTAACATAACATAGCTACTATGCTTGGTAGTGAGCTAAAACATAGGGTTATAACTTATAACTTATGCATTAGGCTTGCTAATTAAAACTAAGACATAACCAACAATGATTATTGGGGTACAATCAAATATTAGCTCCAATGGAACTAAACGTATAATGTCAAACCTAAGGGTTGGGTAATAGGAATGCATTTATATGCAAATCTATGTGGTACAGGGAAACCCCCCCGGCAAAAAAACCTGTACCCGCCATTCCAGTGTTTCAGGGACTTGGGGATCCCTAGGAAACATCCCCAAACTGTTGGGGACTTCATTTGGGACTCGAGGACTTGCTAGCCGTACCCAAGACATTCCAGGCAGATTTCAGGGACATTCCAGACAGATTTCAGGGATGTTCCAGCCATGTATCTTCAGTTCTGACAATAGACATTGATGATTTTGATTTTAGGGACAATATGATCATATTTCCCATCCATTTTTTCGTATTATACCGAATCTAAATCTAAATCTGTACAAGTTGCAGCTCAAAACATGGGTTTTGATTTCGGTTTCTGGTAATTTAACTATTTCCTTTTCAGCAGCATCATTACTGCAAGCAAAGCTTCCATGTCAACAAACCAAGAAATGCAACATCTCAAAGGTCTGATCCTTGTGGTTATTACTCTTGTTCTTCTCATTTTTGGGGTCATCTTAGTTTTTGCATGTTGTACATGGGTGTCCAGGACTCCAGGAGTTATTCAAGTCCAGTTCTTCCACCATACCAACGTCAAGCATTGTTAAAACAGTCAGATAGTAGTGACGCAAATTGGGTACTAAATGTTTGGATACATTCGTATTCAATCACCTTCTTAATCTGAAACATGAATCTAATATCTTTACAGAATGCATGCATGTGTATCCCAAAGTGTTTTGTAGTGGTTTTCAACACAGCTGTAAAAATCTGCAAAACCAATTGAGAAGGGAATGCTTTTAACTTAATCATCACAAACAAGAAATATGAGAAATGAAAGCTGTTATAGAGACCGGCATTTGTCTCATAGAACCTTCAAGGACCTTATTCAAACTGAAAATAGTTACACCTCGTTTCCTTAAGCTAACACTGCATTTACTGATGTCCAGAGGCCAATAATAGAATGTCACTCAGCCATTTCTTAAATGCCCGATCTTTTTCAGACTAACATAAGTGTAAGTGTTGTGCATAACATTATATAGAGCAGACTTTTATGCTTACACACAGATACAAATGTTTGTGGTCCCCCTGTCCCTGCTGTTACCTTGTCCCCAAAACCAGTGCATAGCTGCAAAGATATGCATAACAAAACATGGACAAGTTTCCATGAATATTATGTTGATATTGCAGCACAAGTCAGTTCCCATGGCTGATTTACAATGCCTTTTATGAGATTGCCGTTCTAATGTGGAGGAAGGTTGAAGAAATACTCTCCAAGATTCGATAGAGTAGATATTTTGTACTTCAGAGTTTTTGTTAGTACTTTATTAAAAAGTTACTTTAAACTAAGATGTAATAAACACATTACAAACACAACTTATTATGGCATAATAATTAATCAAGTCACATCTTATTATCTTAATAATCAGGTGCTAGGAGTCTTGTACCATAAGTCTCCCTCATTGAAGCTATGTTTTATGTAATAACTCTGATACGATTGAGTAATATGATTAAATCAGTCTTCTCTCTCCTATCTGCATATTGTGTATCTGCTATTGTGCATGCATAAAACTTAAAAGCCTTGTAAAAAAATGGCTTAGTTGACTTACATCTTGAGGAGTTGTACCCTGCACATTTAAGGCTTTGAAAGCCATGCAAGCAACCCCATTGCATGATGTTGTGAATAAGAATGAAAGGGTTATTCTAGTAGAAATCCATGGATTTTGAAATAATAGGCGCACCACTTAGATTGAGTAAGACTTATAAAACAATCTCAATGCTTTAAGCTAAGTCACCTGGTTCCTGTTCGTGTTTGAGTTCGGCGACATTGAAGTTTAATAAAAATTCAATAGCGAAAAATTAGGTGATAAACTTCGACATAAAACTTGACATTAAATTTGCGAAACTATACAATTCAAAAGTATATATAATAAATTTTAATGTGCTCGAGGATAGAGAGTATTAAGATATAAAATAAAAATTTAATTAAAAATATCATGAAAATATAACAAATTCAATACATTCTGTCATAAAAAACTATAATAATTATACAACAATTCAAAGTAGTAAAAAATATATGTAATAAAGTTGGGCATCAAGGCTGTCAATCTAGTTGTTGCCATGGAAGTCTGTGTCCACAATAGAACCCTGTAGCCACCACTAGAGCCACTGAATTATGATTGGAATTTGTATGTCATGACTCTGGAGGAGTCATCGTCGCTAGTCGCGGTATGTGAGAGCTTGTAACCGCCAACGAAGCCATCGAACTCTAATTGTAGATGGATTGCAAGTCGAGACTTGAGATGAGTAATCGTTGTCAATCGGGGTATGTGAGAAAGGGCAGAACTCGAGAAGGCTCAAGAGCCATCATTGTGAGAGAAGGAGAGACTTGGGAAGGTAATTGAAAAATGCAATCAAATGAATGAACTAGGGTTTAAGTTTAGTTTTTTTTATAAATTTCTTAACCTTCAACAAATTCAAACCTCAATGAAGTTCAGCAAACCAGATCAATTTTCAGGTAGATATATTCAATGTAAAATGTGATTTTCAATTTGGTTTGAAGTTCAATGAACTTCAACGAAATTGTTTGAATTTGCTTGAAGTTCAGAAAATTTTGAATTTGAACCTTGAAATTTGCCAAACGTGGTTACTTAGGCCCTATGTTGACTTTGATTTATTAAGTAGTTGCTTCTATGAAACAAAATTGTCCTCTCTATGCAGGAATGCAATTATAAACATCCCTACATAAACAGGTATTCATATAGTGTCCGGTTTTATAAACAGTTATTCAATATTTCATCCACTCTCAAAATGTTATAGCCTAACAGCATTTCATCAAAAGAACAAAATTAATCAAGAACAGCATTTTATTTCAGTTATGTTATCATTTTAAAAGAGCAATATTACATATTTCCTAAAAATATAAACAAAGTTCAATATGGAAATAACAATTACAGTGCTTCCATTTGGATGATAATTATTTTGCTGAAAAAAAAGGTTCTTGAAACTCACTTTTTTCTCTACCATACCATGCTTCCCATTGAGAACGCAACTTATGGTCATGCACCTTTAAGCTAGACCAATACTTTGATTGAATTTCAAAAACTTCTAGAAGTGTCTGCAAACCACCTTTGGAAGGATGGATATCAATGGGCAGGGGATTAGGATTATCACCAAGGAGCACCTGCATGTATTCATGATAAGCATATTGTTAGCATAAATAAAGTTTTGCAAAAAGATGATATAAACTTTGGAATAAAAAATAGAGACAATTTTTGGATTTTCCTAAACAATCTCATCATTTAGAGCAAACGATATACATGAAGAATACCCATACTTTGATAATAGAAGTGGCAAGGAACCTTTAATGTCTCCAATTAGAAAGATGCACACTTATTATCATTAGCATTGGAATCGTGGATAAAACACGTCATAACTCAAATCAGAAGAAGATATAGTGAAGAAAAGTACAGTGTTGCCTGTCTAGTTAAATCAATGACTCCTTTCAGCCAGAAAAGAGATACAATAAAATATTATAAACTATAGATTCACACCAAGACGATTTGACGAATCAAAGATAAAAACACTGAGATCTTGAGCCATTCACAATCTCAGAAACTCTTGAAAGAATATGTCCATTAAGAAAATTCTAAATGAAGAAAAATATGTTATATTGTTCACAACCATTAAAACAAATTGACAAAAGTTAACTTCCGACTCTCTTTTGCTCCTATGAGCTGTTGATCAGAACTATTACAGCCCAAGCTGAGCACAGCCTGAATACGAGAGGCAATTGAATCCTTTCCATTAAGGAGCGAAATTTACCCCAACAAACCATAGAACATGGAAAAACACATTGTAGTGGGGAAAACATAAGATTACCAATGCAAATGAGCATCTAAGGTGTGCCTTGCATCAGTGCAAGCCAAGGTGATAGTGCGTTAGACGGGCCATAGGGAGAATTATTCCATGCTTGCCCATTTTTTAATTTCCTATATACCAACTTCGGGAACATTCTTGAAGGGCATGAATTTCCACCAAGAAGCTAATGTTTACATTTAACACACTAAACCTAATGTCGTCGATTTATAGGGTGCGAACATAAAAATAAACTTAGCACAATATATGTAAGACTTTAGCATTGTACAAACTTCTCTATTTTGACTGTATGAACAATTCAAAAGGATTTTGTTTTATTAAATGCTTTAAATAATTTCTATTAATAAAAAATGTGTGTGAGGGGTTACAAGACTCGCCGAGTCTGGCGAATCTGCACAAGTCTGCTGCGAAACGAGTACTCAGCAGAGACTCGCCCCTTGCTAGACTCAGCTGAAACTTGCCCGACTCGCCAAACTCAGAGATGGTAATATTAAATTCTTAAAGTAAAAGGATAGAAAATAAAAGATAAGGAGAATGTCTTCTTATCTTTCATTTTCTATCCTTTTACTTAAATTTTTAATATTACCATTAATTGTTTTAGGATGTTTGAGAGTGGTTTCAGCCTCATCGTACTTCATATGCAAAAAGTAGAATTTTATATCCCATTTGAAATTCAATAAACTTAACAGTGTTTAGGGTTTCAGGATTGGAATGCTTCCACTGGATTCTATCATGTATGATGGTAGGGGATTGGCATTTAATCAAGCACATCAACCTCTCTATGTACCTCAATATTGGTGGTGCTGATTATATAACTCCTTTGTCATGACCTTAGTAAAAATGTACCCTTTACTCAAGGAAAATTACTTATTAGGCATGCGAAGCTTTTTCTACCTTTTTTTAATGCTTGGCTTAGGAGGTTTCATCAAAATTGTAGGGTGTCAACTAATGTCCTTGGAAGATCAACTTTGAGATTCGCGATAGATACAAGGGATAAAGCCTTGAGGTGGGGGGCACAAGGTGTTGTTGACGAATATGATCCCAATATAGGAAATGATTTTGATGATACATAGTTATTTGTTGTAGCATGAAGTTTTGAAGGTTTTTGGACTCAAAAGATGATTTAGAGACTCTTTGATTATGTATTTTAGGTTATATATGGGTTGCACTTGATACGATTTTAGTTATATGCACTCATATTTTTTGTATACATTTTGTATGAATCTCCTACTGATAATTTGAGTTGGCTTGACGAGAAGACTGAGGACCCCTCTAGTGTTTCCATTTTCTGAAATAGAAACACCCAATAGACCTGCATCACAATTGTTGCTTCAACCTAGCAATGTTGGCACTAGCTCTGTCACGTCCCCTCCCCTCTGACCGCGAGAGGATGCGACCAACACTGCGGAACCGAGCAATCTAGCCCCATGAACATGATAATTTACAAATGCATTGAATAATGAAGCATACACAGATGCAAATGCCTAATCATCAATAAGTAAATAGCAGAAGCAATCACATACATTCAACACATTTCAACATTTTTCATATTGTCATCCATAAAACAATTACAGTTGCAAGAGTTAGAAAGCACAAGAATACTTATCTTGAATTGAAGCTTGATGCCTCCCGCAACCAGCTATGTCGCTGCGCCATTCTACCCAACCATAAGCCAGCATGCTCATCAATCTCTCAGCAACGCTGCCACCCCTGAGCCAAGCATGATTCCACAAGGAACAAGGGAAAAACAGGCTTACATGCAGCAAAACCACACACCCACAGTCAAGCCAACACATAGTTGGGTTTCACAGACTACGTGGGGAAAACAAACCAATAACGTGGAGGTTCCTTGGACTTACTCAACCAAGCCAACCAATCACATCCCAACTCAATCACCCATCTAACAGCTAGGTTCCCTGGACTTACTCAACCAAACAAACCAATTAAGAGATGGGTTTCTTGGACTTACTCAGCCAAGCCAACACAGGGATGCACATAACCACAAAATGCACATGCTGGGCATGAAAGGAAATGTTTTTTTTTTAGCCAAAACAATTTGGTGAAAGGGGAAAACAACCCTCTGAAGGAAAACACGGTTTCACAAATCACCCACAGGTATTTCAAGGACAAAAACGACCACCATAAATCCCCAAATCGCAGATCCGAACTCATAAAACGTTTATGGGCAACATGGGGGCAAAAACGACCTCCCCAAACTTCCAAATTGGGAAGACTTGGCTTCGTAACCACTGAGCAACCCAAATGGACGAATTCTGGGCATGGGTAAATGAGGAAAACAACAAAATCGTGGAGGAAAAACGCCCAGCAAACTCAGCCATGTGACTAGAGGGAAAAACGTCCCCTTAAACCCCCAAAATCGTGGGTCTCTTCTCCCATCCATTGAGCACAACAAAAATCGGGTTTCCCAGCCATGGCAACGAGATTTAACTGCATAAATTGTGTGGGAAGGAGCTCAGCAAGCTTCACCTACGTGAGAGTGCCCAACCTTCATGGGAATGGTGAAAAATGAAAGGGTGTGGGTGAGTAAATAGCTTGGGCATGCTTTTCCAAGCATTTACTTGCCCAACAAGTCAAATACACACTTTTCCAAAATGGGTGGCTTCCCAAATTCGAATTTGACTTCCATACTTTTCCCATCCCCATGCATTAATTTCTCAACTACTTCCTAAATGACTGGGCACAAAAAACAAAAAGGGTAGTTTAAAGCTTTATGGGTTCTCCCTTTGACATTTGGATTTTCTCCATTGGCCCAAAGGTTTAAATGGTTTCCCCCCCTCCCTTATCCTTGTGAGATCATGCCCCTTCTCTTCAACGGTCGCATTGACATAGCCGGCTGTCGTATATTTTATTAATTGCATAGTTACATGATATAAAATTATAATGTGCCTAGCTAGCACAAAACACTATCAAAATCTAATTTACTTGCCAAAATACAACATGCTAAATCTATGATGGGGCTTTTGCCTTGAGCTCCACACCACGATCAAATATAATATTTACATCATATACTTTAATGCGAACGGGATCAAAACCGGGGTGTTACAAGCTCCTCTAAGCCCTATTCTAGGCGTTCTACTTTTCGTAGTCATGCATGAGACTTTAGATTGTAATTGAAAACATTGTCTATTTTGATTTTCTACTTATGTTTTGAGTTTTGAATTTGTTAAAGGAATCATCTTTCAATTCACTATTGTGCATATAAATATGGAGTGTTAAATGTTGTATTCTTATTTTTGATGAGATGATATAACGGGTTTCTGCATAGAATGTGGTTTTATTGCTTATTATATTCCCGATGGGCAACATATAGTGATCGCCCAAGGAAATTAATCCGTCCCCAAAGCTAAAATATTTTTATTTTTGCATGGTTAGACTTTGAGAAATTAATTTTGTATTTAACATAACTTTAATCAAATATATTTAGACTCAATGCTATTGGGCTGCAGAAGATGACGTTGTCCTCGGGGATTGTGGCCCAGGACGTGACAGCGTGCTTATATCATGGATGACTGACACTATTTTAAATTTTAATAGACTCGCGAATCTACTTGTTATACAGGTGGTAACTAGTACATAAAAATAAAATCCCGTCTATTCGTTCAAGGATTGGAATTTAATCTTCCCACAGGGTTTGTTCCGCGCAGTGGATTTGTTCGATTTTGTCCTCCTATGTTTTAATAGTGCAAGGAATCCTGGGTGAATGCTTTAACTGTCCACCTTGTGTTGAGCGTTATACCTTCTCTTGACCAACCAGAGTGATCATGTTTTTGAGAGATTGAAATCAAGGGAATGATACATGCCTACAATTGTTCGCTGCCTACAATTGTTATAATCCTGATTCATGTTTTATTCCGCTCCACGTAGCTAGCTAGTTGACCTGCTAAGGTGGTGGATATGGTCTGGTAGTCACTGCATTTTATGTATAATGAATTGTGAATCAGCGATGTAAAATATCCCTTCGCATTTCATTGAACAACTCACTCACGATTTGTTGAGAAGCTCCTCATCAGAAGCAATAGGGATATTGTGCCTTGATCATATGAATGCCACTGGAGTAACTATCTCAACAGATGATGCTCACCTTCCATGAGCATCTCAATTCGAACTCTACGTCCATCGACCCTGTAGCTTTATGCCTTTCTTTGCATCTCCAACGTCTTAAGCATTTTAATTTGAATGAAGCAACAACGTGTCAGCAAATTTAAGTCTATGATAGGCCCACATTTTTAAAACAGATCCTTGGTCTCAATGTCTTGTACATCAACGCAAAGATGCCAATGTAAACTTTGTTGTTTAATCTTCCATTGTACCGACTAAAAAAATTAGAATCTTTTCCATTAATTGAAGTGGAGACAGCCTTACACGTGTAAAGGTTTTTTTTTAATGAAATCAAAAACATATTTTAACTTTAAATCGTTTAAACATTAAAAAAATAAGTTTGATTTTTTAATTGGAAAGTAATTTTTCTTCTTATCTTTAGTTTACATTTTTCGTTAGATGCTATTCGAAAGTTTTAATAATGATAGTGGGTGAGTGTCCCATTCTCTCTTCATACTTCTGAATATTTATTGAGATCTTTTTTTGGATGGCTGAGGATGACTTGCTCTCCTCATAGTTTCAGTTTTAATGCACATTTCCACGAGCGCTTCTTTGGATAAGGTATTTTTGGGTTCTCTTTATATTCTCTTTAGACAACTTTAGAGGTCTGATAGGAGTATTGTCTGGTTTTACTTCTGTTTTCTGCCAAGAAATGTGATGGTGATCCTTGTATTGTGATGTATGAGCTATTGAGCTAGTTCTTTTACTTGAGGCTAGTACCTCTGAAAGTATTTTGCATTGGCAGTTTTGGGTATGGCAAATATGGATATGGACCTCTTTATGAGATGTAACAGTTACCTTTGATTCAATATGAATACCAAGGAACAGCTATTTTATTATGGAAAAAAAAGTACGGATATATTTAAGCTTTTGATGTATATAAACAACATGGCCAAAGCAATATTCAATTGGCAAAGTACATTTTAGAAATTTTTTTACTTTTTGCACAAAGATTGCATGAATAAGATGAAAAACTAGTAGGTTTTTACTCCAAAAAGAAAAGAAAAACATAGCTTTGGTTGGTGTAAGTAACGCAATATTTAAAAAAAAAAAATTAAGACCTCGAAGTTTCTTGGGTCCCTCGCTCTCTTGGGTGTCATCCTACCCAACATTGAGAACTATTATGCTCTCATCCCATTGTTAGTCTTTTAGGGTGACAAGAGAAAATATCCTTACGGTAATTAGAATGAACGTTGGGGGTATGGTGTTTTGTTTATCCACCGATGCAATAGCGATAGATAGTCTTCATTTACGCGCGCGCCTTTCCTTAGTATATTTATGTTAACGTTAGCCTCTTTAATCTAGCAATTTGTTATGTGTACATTGCTACGGCTACATTCATCACATTCCTTTGTGGTAGGTTTGTCAACTGCTCGTAATAGGATCCAATTGTTTATTTTCTCTTTAAACAATTGTTTATTATCTTTTGTAAATCATTGTGTTCTCCTATAATCATATTCTAATATATGTGTTACTCCTTGGAGCCATATTGGTTTATAAACTTGAAATATAAAATATTTCTTAATATTAGATTAAGATATAAAAAATATTGTTATAAACTTGAAATATTTGTTTATAAACTTCAAATGGTTGATTATAAACTTCGATTATGTTTTATAAAATATAAAAAATATTATTATATTTTTTTGTACTTGACATATCCTGGTCGTACCAGGATCCTGACTTTTCAAAAATCTGGCGAATCTGGATATGTATTCGTATCCGTGTCTGTATCCTGGTAATCTAGCTTTTATTTGAGTCAAACTTGTGGGTATGAGTCAAACTTTGAAACTTTCAGTAGTGCCTTGTGCTTATGTATAGATCTAGCCCTAGGTATCCCACCCATATACTTCTTGATTGTTACTTCGCGGTGAGGGAAGAGGTTTTCAATGTTTTCATCACCACCTCTCCTTTCAGCAGATCATCCCTCATCGACTGCAACAAATCATCAAGGGGATGATCCAAAAGTGGAGCACCTTGATGGTTGTTAGCCTCATTGACATTCATCTCATATTCGACAAGGTTGATCATCATTGGGCTCTGATCAAATGATCCTTATTAGTGTTCGACACCAACACATCTTTCACATTGAAAGGATGTGCTCATACCTAAGGGTACATTAGCCTTATTGGTGGGTTCCTTCACGTCTAGCAAGTGTTTACGTCACTGACATCTTCTAGGTGACTCTTTCCCATGTTTCGACTTCAACACATTTTCCATGGGGAGGAGTCTATATTATAGTTGGGTAGCAGGTAGCAATTATGGATAGGCATATGTGGGTAAGATCTCCTTTCAGCCATTCAACCAAGGCACCATGCATACTTTTGACTCCATTTCCCACAGGACAGATACATTAGTCGATGATTTGCCTCACACATTATCATACATGGATAGATGCACAAAGGTCATAAGGTTCACAACATTTCGCAGGGGGGTCCCGTCCCCTTGAGTTTCCATTGTTAAGCTCTAGATTTACCCCTTGGCAATCTAGAGGGTAAAGGGCCAACACATTCCATTAGGTTGGTATTTAGACCATGTTCAAACATTAGGTTGGTATTTAGCCAATATTCAGACAGTATTTGCTTGATCCAGGGCTGGTTCCCATTGAATTCAGGTATAGGATTGGTTCCGTGATGTTTTCTTGATTCAGAGACAGATTGGTTCAGTGATGTTTTCTTGATTCAGAGACAAATAGCTCACATGTTTTCGTCAAATTTGAGAGTTGCTATTTTCAGCAATACTCCCATATTTTAGGAGACATGTTTCAAAGGTTTACAAGTCAAATCCTTGCGAGTTTAGGATTCTAGTGAGCCTTTTTCGGATCACATGCATGTTTTTGCATGCCAAACATTCAAACATGAAAGCAATTTTATATTTTTAGAAGTGCGTCATGCATAAATATTGAGGAAGTTAGCAAATCTAGAAATGTCATTTAAAAAGGCCACACTGCATTTTTGCTGCACATATCGTTTTCTTCTGGAAGATTCCCTCTTTTAACCAATTCATCCCTCCTTTAAACCAAGCTTGAAAAAATCGCCGCAAAATCGGCAAAATCGCGATTTTTTCCTCAGGTCAATTTTTCACCGAGGAAAAATCGCGATTTTAAAAAAATCGTGGAGGCACGTTTTTTTGTAAAATATCGCGATTTTTGAGGAAAAAGCGCGGGTCGAGGGAAAAAAGCGCCCAGGCAGGCAATCCGCGGCCTAGTAAAGGGAAAACTTGTTTTTTTTTTCTCATTTGGCAAATGAGCTTGTTGGAAGTGGAGGAGAAGGGCTTGAGGAGACCACCAACACCTTTGGAGGCTTTCAAACACCATTTAGCATCTCAACCAAGGATTTTTGTGGAGCAAGTGTTGAAGGTATGTGCATTTTATCCATTGTTTTTCTATCTTTTGCCATGGACTGTTTGAAAGATTTTTTGCATATTTGTTTTACTATTTCGTTGCCTATTTCTTGTCTATTTCTTTGCTATTTGTTTTTACTATTTTGCCATTGATTTCCATGCCCCAAAAAATGAAAAACAGTACCAATGTAAATGGGGGTTTTAAAAAATTAGAATGGAAAATAGCATGCTTGTTTTTTTACTTCTTAGCCACCCTCTTCTTCTTATCTTTCATGGCTTAAAATCTAAATTTAGAGGTATGATTTTTTAAGCTAGAATGTTGCTATTATTTTCCAATGGAGTTTAATGTAATTTTTTTTTTTTGTGCCCTAGGGTTGCATTTGAGTTGAAGGCTTGAAGCATTCCAAATTTCCAATTGCAAAAATGCCAAAGACATTGGACCCATTTTGGCAGTATGGTGAGCCCGAGGATGGCAACAACAGGCAAAATTTGACATGCAAATTATGTGGGCGTCACATGGCAGGAGGGGTTAACAGGTTGAAATACCATTTAGCCAAATTACCTGGCCATGAAGTTGGCCTTTGTACTGCAGTGACCCCAGAAATCATGAGAGTTGCCCATGATGCCATCCATGAAAAAATGAGAAAAAAGGATGAGATCGCTGCAAACAAAGCTGAGCTTGCAGCTTTTGGCCAAGCAAGAAGTTTAGGTGCATCTATATCTACCACTATCGGTGAGGGTAGTGGGAGGGGCTCCACAGCTTCACCTCGTGGGAGGGCGGGGCACACATCCAATTATGTTGGACCAGGCTCACAACCTTCTATCAAGTTAGTTATAAAGAAATCAGAAAAGGTAGAAGCGGACAGGGTAATGGGAAGGTGTCTTTACTGGAGTCACATACCTCTTAGCATTGTTAAAAACAATCCATTTTGGCAGCTGATGTGTGATCCCATTGCAGTAGTTGGCCCAGGTTATAAAAGTGCCACCTTTGAGGAGTTGCGGGGCCCAATCCGTCAAGCAAAAAAGATGGACATCAGTGCTAGGTTGGCAAAGTTCAAGCAGTCATGGGAGAGCACTGGATGCACAGTCATGTCAGATGGGTGGACAGACGGTAAGGGTAGAAGCCTTATCAACTTCTTGGTACATTGTCCTAGAGGTACCATGTTTGTGAAATCAGTTGATGCATCGGCACATGTAAAAGATGCGGCACTTTTATGTGAGTTGATGGATGGGTTCATCCAGGATATTGGGGCGCACAATGTTGTGCAAGTTATTTCAGATAATGCAGCTAATTATGTGGCTGCTGGCAGGATGCTTATGGATAGGTATCCCTCTTTGTTTTGGACTCCATGCGCTGCTCATTGCATTGATTTGATGTTGGAGGATATGGGGAAAATTCCCTTTATCAAGGTGGTGATTGATCAAGCTAGGGCCATCCCTAAGTTCATTTACAACCATGGTTTTGTTCTTACTCTCATGAGGAGGCACACCAAAAACAAGGAGTTGAAGCGTCCTGCAATCACACGTTTTGCCACCACATTTATTACTCTTCAGTCTTTACTTCACTGTCAGTTTGAGTTGAAGCAAATGTTTGTTTGTGATGAGTGGCGTGATTGTGCTTACAGCAGGAGAGAGGATGGGAAAACCATTGCCAAGCTGGCGTACACTGATGCCTTCTGGGAAGGAATGGAGGGAGTGTGCTCGGTTAGTGAACCTTTAGTGAGGGTTCTGCAACTTGTTGATGGTGATAAGCCCGCAATGGGCTATTTATATGAGGCCATGGATAGGGCCAAAGAGACCATTCGGAATTTCTATGTGGGAAAGAGTACCCCAGGGCATGACAGGCACATGTTGTTATGGGAGTTGATTGATACTCGATAGACTGGGATGCTTCATCGACCTATTCATGCAGCAGGACTTTTCCTCAACCTCGCATTTGCCTACAAATGCAATTTTGATTTTGATGGTGAGGTTTTGGAGGGGCTTCTCACTTGTATTCAGAGGATGATACCTGATTATGACACTCGCAACGCAGTCAATCAGGTATAGGTGTATCGAGATGGTACTGGAGTATTTGGCTTTGCTGATGCTATTCGTGACAGGACCGAATTCATGCCAAGTAAATTATTAACTTATTAGACCCTTTTAACTTTTAAGTTTTCACCTTTATTTGAAAGATGAATTATGATTTATTTATATTTCTTTCTTGTTTAAACTTTGGTGACATGTAGCCACTTGGTGGCGAACCTATGGTGTGAGGACACCGAATTTACAGAAATTTGCCATCAGAATCCTTAGCCAAACCTATACAGCTTCGGGATGTGAGCGAAATTGGAGTGTATTTGAAAAAATACATGCAAAGAGACGGAGAAGGTTAGAAACTTAGAACTTAGAATTTGAACAAAGCAATTGCATTTAAATGTTTAATGCAATTTATGAATCTACGATCCTCTAGACTCTAAATTTTTTTTATTACCCTCTTACAGGTTGGAGTTCACACGTCTTAATGACTTGGTGTATGTTCATTACAACCTTCGCTTGTGGATGGCACAGATACAGAAAGAACCTGATGCAAATGCCATCTCCTTGGACAATATTGATATATTGTCGAAGTGGAGGGTGGAGATTGAGACTCCTATCATGGAGGAGGCACCTGCATGGCTAGAGGAGGCGCAAGAGGAGGGGTAAGTGGAGGAGGAGGAAGAGGAGGAAGAGGACGAGGAGGAGGAGGAGCAGGAAGTGTTTGGAGGCATCGCCACCACCTTCTGCACCGCTTGATATATCTAGTCCTCCATCCATCACTCAGCGTCGAGTATTAGATGCAGGCTCAGGGCCTTCTACTGCTACTTCTAGTGCTAGGGGCAGGCCTAACAAGAGACCCATGATATTTTCCCATAAAAGGGGAAGAGGGCATTGATATTAGATAGCTAGATGCTAGTTTTCCTCAGATACATTTATATATGTTATGTCATTTTGTATTGTTTAAACTTTATATACTTTTGAGTCCTTGATTGGACAACTATGATGTTTCAGACTTTCAGTATCAACTTTGATGTATCGTTTTATATTTGGCATGACTACATGATGATGATATATATCAATGCTTTCTTCATATTTATGTCCCAATATGTTTTTCTGATGTTATTATTGCTTTATATGTTTAAAATTCTAAAAAAAATGCATGTATTTTCTATTTTTTAATGTTTGCCGACTTTTGCCGATTTTTCCCGATTTTTTCGCCGATGTTACCGAGAAGTTGTAATCAAGACCCTCGCCGACTTTTTGCCGAGGCCGAGTTTTTCGACATTGCTTTAAACTAAGTTGTCCCCCTTTTCAAGCAATTTTTCCTCTTTCTTTGACTTGTCGAAATGTTTCTTATAACCATTTTCTGTATTTTAGTCATTGTTTTACCATGTCAAAAGGAAAATGTCATATTTTAGTTTTTCTAGGCTAGATCTACGGTTTGTTACAAGAAAATAATCTTTTAATGAGAAGAAAGTTGAGTCTCAAGTCCTATATGAAGAGACTTCCTCTCTCAATAATTTTGTTGGTTGTTGCACACAAGGGTTAACTTTGTACACTTGCGAGAGCATTCTTAATACAACTTTATTTGGCTTTGGAGGTAAAGACTTGGAGTTTCTTATTCATGTGTGGCTTTCATCTTGCTATTGTATTTAACTATTGGAGGTAATGTGCTAGCATTGTCCATTTTATTTTATTTTTATCTTGGGCCATTGAAATGATAGTACTAGATTACTATCTAGTTGGATTGAATTTATGGTAAGTTAACCTCTATCATGGAAGCAATTGTTATTGTGCATTGAAGGGATGTTAGTTTTTCCATTGTTACTTGATTTGAATGGTGCAATACTAACCCCCATTTGTATATGGTACACCCAAGAAAGGAAGTAAAGGAGGGAGTCCCTCTTTACCTATGTGATTGCACTAAGCACTCCAATACGTGAAGTGAGTTGAGACTAGCCTTGAGCAATCTCAATTCCATAGTGACATCTTAAAGCAAGGCCCTCTTGGTAATTCTAAGGTGACACCATTGCCGTTGGCTAAGTCACACGGTTCGGGTTCGGGTTCGGGTTTGGGTTCGGCAAGGATTAGGTTCGGTTCAGGTTCGAATATTCCGATGAGGTTCGGATGAGGTTCGACAATAGGTTCGACTATATATATATAAACTTTCTTCATATACTCCCCCTTAACTAATTTTCTACACCCCATCGCCCATAGGATTCAAAGCACTTAGGTCACTATTCATAATTTCGTCATATATACTTTGTTGTTTATGACATTTCTGCTTACAGATTTGTACTTCTAAGAGTAGGTTTTTGTGGTTTAACAAAGGATTTACATGCTTCCCACAGCAGTAGTTTATTCTTAGGGGTAAATCTATGTTCTTGCTTGTTGTTTGGTGTGTTCTTATGTAGACTACAGGTATGATATTTCAAATTACAAGAGCATTTAATTTATAGACAACATTAATAAATAGAGAACATTTAATCTATAGACATCATAAATAAATCAAGAGCATCTACTTTATAGACAACATTATATTTATCTTGTACCTGAATCCTGAGACGCGATGGACCTGGTGAAAACCCTAGTGGGCATCGAATTGCTGGAGCGGAGGCGCTTGGAGGAGGAGGAGCAGGAGCGGGAGCTCGTGGCGATGCGGGTGATGGAAGAATCTGCTTCCGCCGCAGAGAAGGTCTCCGAGAACTCCCGCGCGGCAGCGCTGAATATAAGTGGGGAGGAGGCCTGGAAACGGAGGGCGGCCATGGGACGGGGCGATGGCAGCAGCGCCACGGTGCAGCCCAGATCGCCTTCACCGCCGTCCAGCGGCGCAGATGTGGGCGGTTTTACTAATGGCAAGTCTGGGACCGTCAAACTTGGTGTCGGGGCTGGCGGGCATATGACCGCCGCACAGAGGATGATGGCCAGGATGGGGTGGAAGGAAGGCCAGGGTTTGGGCATACTGGAGCAGGGGATCACCACGCCTCTTATGGCCAAGAACACTGATAAGAGGACAGGTGTTATTGCCAACGCTAGCGAGGCCAGGCCCGAAAAGAAGATTAAGAGCGCCAATATCACAGCTCCGCCCACCAAGGTTCTGCTCCTCAGAAACATGGCCGCCCAGCATCTTTCAATATTCGATAGCTATCAAATCTTCATAAATCTGCCTACTGGAAATTCGATCTTGGTTTGGGTAAATGTTCTTGATTCAGTGGAGGCATTACGGGATAGTCTAGCAAGCCGCGTGGGTTATCCAGCATCCGTCTTCTATCTTGTGCATGTAGGAAAACCGATGCAGGACTCTTTAAATTTATCAGATTACCAGATTTCCAAGAATTGCTCCATTTCTCTGTTGCTTCGGTTGAGGGGGGGAGCCGATGGCAAACAAAGAGGATCATTCCCTTCACACAATGGCACTGGTCCTTCATCTTACAAAGATGCAGCCCGAACAAAGGGGCCAGAGACAGCGACGACCTCTACTGTTCAGCCCAGCCCATACATTGTGGAAAAACTGGAATCCACACCAGTTCTGGAGATCAAAAACAAACAGGTCAAAGGACTTTTTAGTTCTTTACAAGCTGAAGCAGTTATTTGTAGGTTTAATGGGTTTTGGCCCAAATCACATGATCTTCATGCCTGGATCTTCCAAAACTGGACAACTAATTGCCAGATTTTACTATGTTCAAAAGGTTTCTTTATAGTTCAATTCGATTCTCCAGATGAGTATCAGAAGGTCTTATTGCAGGGACCTTGGTTTTAGGGGAGAGCTGGGCTCTTCATAACCCCTTGGTTTCCAGAATTTGATGCTAATACTATGGTGGTTACAAAGATGCTGGTATGGGTGCGATTTCCAAATCTGCCTCTACCTTTTTGGCATCATTTAGTACTGGAAGACATAGGCAATCTTCTGGGAAGATTCATCAAGAGTGACAATGAAAGGAAGGACAAGGGATTATTTACATATGCCAGAATTTGTGTGGAGATTGACCTCAGCAAAGGCCTCCCTGATAGATTACAGCTCAAACATGAATCCTTCACTTGGTTACAGAGTCTGGACTATGAAAATACTGCTTTCAGGTGCCGATTCTGCCATCTGACAGGTCATCTTCAAGATACATGCCCACTTGCGAAAAAATTCCCAAAAAAAGAAAAAGGGGCCGACGACAAACAGAAAGAACTGGCAGGCAGATTATGTCCCATTTCCAGATGAGGAAGTAGGAAGTGAGGATGAAGAACAGCAAGATATGCAGAGAAACGAGGAAACATTGGTGCCTGATGATGCAGAAGCACAGTCAACAGGAAAACAGACATCCGGTGAGGACACTCAGACAATCGTGGAGAATCCGATGGATACATCTGCTAGTGGTCAAAAGCGTGCTCACGAAACTGCCAGTTCAGAATCTGATAAGGACATAGCGGTGTTCCAACAACCAGAGGAGGCAGTCTGTAATCAGCTGATTGTGGCTGCACCAAAGAAAGGGGTTTGGATTGAAGTGAAATCTAGGAAGAAAGGGGGGGAAAAGGGGAGAATAGAGGAGTACTATAATCCTTGATCTCTCTGTTGGTATAATAATTTTTGTTGTTTTTCTTTTGCCTGACCGGTAACAATATGTGACAATGTATGGGACTATTTTGTCTCAATACATCTGCAGATGTAATTTTGTTCTTTTGAAATAAAATTACGATTTTTTCCGAGGAAAAAAAAAAAGACAACATTATATTTATAGATAACATAAATAAATAGAGAGCATTTAATTCATAGACAGCATAAATAAATAGAGAGCATTTAATTCATAGACAGCTTAAATAAATAGAGAGCATTTAATTTGAAGACAACATTTAATTTCTTGGTATTGTGTTTTTTTTTTTAGTTTTTTTTTTAATTTTAATTTTTTTTAAAAAAAAAAAAAAAAAAAAAAATTGAACCTCAAATTTTTTTTTCCTTTAGGTTCGCCTTTAGATTCGGGTTCAGCTTTAGGTTCGACATTAGATTCGCCTTTAGGTTCGGGTTCGACGAGGTTCGGGTTCGACTTCAGGTTCGACATTAGGTTCGTCTTTCAGGTTCGGCGAACCTGAACGAATTTCAAAGTTTTTTTGAGGTTCGCCGAACCTCGAACCTCAAGGATTAGGTTCAGCGAACCCTATGACTTAGGCCGTTGGCACTTGCCAGTAATCTCTCCTTGCAACCATTCATTTAATTTAAAAGAACATTGTTCTTTTTGTCGGTGAGATCTACTAACCTAAGGCAAAAGTTATAACAGGTTTCACATAGAATAGACCAAATTGTTTCTATTGAATATTTTATGTTTCGATCTAAAGTAAATCCGAATATTTATCATGGACATATCGTTAGTTCAGATTGATTAGCTATTCTTTGAGGTTTTAATTGCATAATATATTTAATTTTGAGTAACTTGCATAAATCTTAAATCTTCAATTTGCATCTAAGAGTTTCATACCTCAAGTTTTTAGATATGTTTCTTCAAATCTTCATTCTCTAAAGATAATAAATAACAGGAAGACTTGCATAATAACTTATAAGTAAATCTGACTTGCTTTCCACTTACTTATCTTACATATTCAGAACTTCTTGCATATCATAAAGAATTTGTCATATAATTGAACTAATAAAATTTCACAACCTGGAATTTACACACAAGTGCAAATAAAACCAAATTTGGTAACTTCAATAATCTAATCTTTATCATTATTTGATGAGTTGTATTTCTGCAATAAATTCCAGCAAGTCACTTCATCTTCCATTGCAGATTTTAACTAAGTAAAATACTTGTTTTACATGCATATCTTTCATGCTTAGCATACTAATTGTAGAATATAACTTTAAATTTCTGCAAATTTTATATTTCCAAAATTGGTTTTCTCTTGTTAATTTCAATACTTGAGTAAATATTCAACACAAGAAGAAATAATAGTGGTTTTAACTACTGTAGTCTCACTCAGCTCATACTCGCCGAGTATGACGAGTCAAGCCGAGTGACAAAGGAGACGGATACTCACAAGTCACAACAAACTCGGCACTCACTAATACTCGCCAAATATCGCCAGACTCGCCGAAACTCACCAGACTCGCGAGTCTATTTCCTTTCAAATACAAATGTGTCTGCTAACTCAGCAAACTTAGTTGACCCGCAATAGGATTTTAGAGGGAATGCTAAAAAGGGAGAAATCCTTGAAGAAGGCGTCGATCTCCTCTTTCACTCTCTGTGTCATTCTTACTTCCCCCGACTTCTCCTCCACGACCTCTTCACTACCCCCGACCTCTTCTGTATTGTTCTTCCGCCTGCGAATTGTTTGAAGAAGGACGGGAGTGAGGAAGGAGAGTGAGCGACTCAGCAGGGTCCACGTTCAGGTTGAATTCAGCAGGCTTCAAATTCAAAGTTCAAGTCGTCGGTTCTACAAGCTTCAAGTTCAAACTTCAAAGTTCAAGTCGCCAGTTCAAGTTGGTTTTTAGTTTTTGTTTCAATTTTATTTATGTTTTTAATGTCATTTTTTTAATTTTTTAATATAATTTTTAAAATGTTGCATTATAGTTTATAAGTTTTGGGCCATCACAAGCCTGTGAGCTGTGATGGCAACCTACTCAAGCTTCCAAATTAGTTTAATTTTGTTTTAAATTCATATAATTTTGTTTTAATTTTAAATGTAATCTTGTTATAAAAATTTTGGTTTTGCACCTGTGGTGTGGAGGCTTCCATCACAGCCCACATGCTTGTAGGCTACCCCTTGTGGCTGCCTTCACAGCCTGCCAAAAATGAGTTAAGTTTAATTAAAAATATCATTTCATTTTAATTTAAATAAAATTCATTTTAATATATTATTTTTCCACTATAAGATCCATGGCACCTAGGAGACGACCTAGAAGGCCTCTTGATAAAGCATGGGAACATTGGGTCAGGATGGTCCCAAGGAAAGACAATCGAGTAAAGTGCGATTACTATCCAACAACTATGTATAGGGGCATAAACAAGTTAAAACACCACCTAGCTCGAGTTGTGTGCAAAGATGTCATAGTTTGTGATGGCTGCCTTGAAGAAGTCATAGCGAAAATGCATGCTTATTTGAAAAGTATCAAAGAACAAAATGCCAAAAGATCGACCCTGAGGTTTGAAACTGCAGGGATCAAGATATCTCCAATGGGACCTCCAGGTAGTTTCTCATCAAGTGTTGCACCAAGTCCAACTATCACCTCTCCTTTCTTCCTTCCGCGTACCTCTACAAGATCTCAACCAACCTTCGACAGCTTTAATGAAAGGAAAAGGAAGGAGGCAGATGGCAACGAGGAGGTTTTGGTACCATGACAACCTCTCATTCAACCTTGCAAGGTCTCCTTTTTATCAACCCATGATAGATGCTATTGCAGGCTCTGGCCCCTCTTACAGTGCACTTAGGGGGAAAGATCTAGATGAGGAGTTGCAGTGTGTCAAGCCACAGTTGGAGAGCATTAAAAGCTCATATGAGTTTACAGGTTGCACAATCTTGTTAGATAGGTGGACAGATCAAAGGAATAGAACAATCATAAATTTTCTTGTGGCTTGCCCTAAAGGAACTATGTCCTTGAAATCTATTGATGCATCTTCACATGTGAAAGATGCATATCTGATATTTATATTGTTAGCAAAGCTTGTAGAAGAAGTGGGGGGAAAACATGTTGTCCAAGTAATCACAGACAACACTGATATCTATGTGGCAGCAGGTAAATTGCTTTGTGCAAAATACCCTACTATTTTTTGGACCCCTTGTGTTGCCCACTGTATAGATTTGATTTTGGAGGACATTGGGAAGTTGGCATGGGTGCAAGATGTTGTTCATGAGTGCAAACAAATAACCAAATACAATTATAACCATGCTTAGGTGTTGAGCCTTATGAGAGAGTACACAGAAGGTGAGCTTAGTCGCTCTGCTATTACACAGTTTGCAACAAACTTTCTCTCCCTCCAAAGACTTCTTAACGAGTACCAAGCATTGAGACAAATGGTTAGCAAGGAATGGATACATTATAAAGATAGCACAAAACCAGATGCAATGGATATGAGTTTGCCTTTCCATAGAGATAGTTTATGGGAGGAAGTCACTAAGATTGCCAGCATGGCAGAGCCACTTGTGAAAGTGTTGAGGATCATGGATGATGACAAACCACCAATGGGATATGTTTATGAGGGGATCGACAGAGCCAAAGAGACCATCAAGGTCTTCTATAGGTGTGATGAATCTAAATATCTCCCTATATGGGATATTATTGATTCCAGGTGGGACAGACGGCTACATTCACCATTACATGCAGGAGGGGCATATCTCAATCCAAGCATATTCTATAATGATGGGTCTAAAATTCATAAAGATCTTGAGGCAATGAGATGTGTGATGCTATGCATTGAGAGGATGTACCCAAGTCAAGAGATTCAAGACCAAATCAATATGCAACGAGATATGTACAAGGAATCATCTGGCATATTTGGATTTAGCTCAACACAACGTCCTAGGGAGAAGAAAGTGTCATGTAAGATTCAATTTGTAAATCATTAAATTTTATTTTGCTAGTTTTATTTTTCAAGTTTGACATTGCAAAACTTGTAATCTTTGTTTGTTTGTTTCTTATAACAGTCGATTGATGGTTAGATTGTGACACTGAGACACCACAACCATAGGAATTCGCCATCAGAATCATGAGTCAGCCTTGCAGTGCTTCAAGTTATGAGTGCAATTGGTCAGTATTTGAGCACATCCACACCAAAAAGCGCAACAAGATGGAGCATGAGCGGTTGGAGCAGATGGTCTACGTATACTACAACCTTCGGATGCTCACAAAACAATGCGAGCAAAGGACTTGGATTGATCTAGTCTCTGATTGGAGTGGAGGATGAAGCTCCTGCTGATTTGAGTTGGCTTGATGAAGAGACCGGGGATCTCTCTGATGTACCATTTTTCGAAATGGAAACACCAAACACACCTGCATCACAGTTGATTTTTCAGTCTAGTGATGGTGGCACTAGCTCTAATAGGGCCTATACTAGACGTTCTACTACTCGTAGTCATGCATGAGACTCGAGTTTGGACTAGGAGACATTATTTGTTTTTTTTCAGCTAGTTATGTTTTGAGTTATGTAATTGAAGTTTGAACATGGTACTATTTTGGAATGTGTTCAAGGAATCATCTTTCATTTCACTATTTTACATACAAATATGGAGTGTCAAATGTTGTGTTATCAATTTTATGAGATGATCTAATGAATTTCTGCATAGAATTGTTTTTATAACTTATATGAATTAGAATTGTCATTATGTATATTTTTGTGCACATAAATTACTATATTTTTAATTTTTTTTCATATTTCTCGAGTCTTATTTGAGTCGCTGAGTTTGCCAAGCACCAAGCCAACCGAGTATATGTCGAGTCCGAGTATGACTACACTGGTTTTAACTTTTAAACACTCTCCCTTCAACATAATCACTTAGTGTGACATTATTTAATTGCATGTACATTCACTATTGTTTTATTATTTCTCTTGCAATTAAATTTATCTAAATTATGGTTATACTTATATATTTAAGCCATTCAATCACTCCTTCAAATTCATAGTAAATCTAAAGTATAATTTACATGCTTTATTTTTTACATTCAAATTTGTTGGATGATTAAAGCATTTATCTCATTTAACTTAAGTTAATCATCCTTGAGCCTATTACAAGCTCTAGGGGCCTTACCTTAGACCTTGTCATAAACCTTCGGCTTATTTTTAATTCATGCACTTGTTAGATTTTCTTAAGATCTAATTAGATTATCTAGGATCTTTTCTGAAAGAATAACAAGTACAACAAAATGCATAAGATATAAAAGATACACAAGACACAAAGATTTTCATCGAGAAAACCATAAAGGAGAAAACCCCGTAAACTTCTTCAGAATAGTAAGATGATCAAAAGTAGTAATAAGAAATGTACAGCAGCTATCTTCCTCTCCTCTTCTGACTATCTCTCTCTCTCATGTGCCTTAGAGAGTGTGTGAGGTGTGTGTAAATGAGGGAGAGCGCCTCCCTATTTATACCCTTTCAAGTCACTGACCAAATATAAGACTAGAGCCTACATGTCATCTCACATGGGGCCCACTTCTCCTAGAGAGACCATAATTACATATTACATGATGTAACACTGGGGACTATTGCCCCGACTTACAACGGAGGTTGTACCTCAAGGTCTAGACACAATTTAGACATCTCATAAAGAGGTAACACGCATCCCCAATGGGGGTACAACAACATACAATGATAATCTACATCAGAATATCTTCCGAAGTTACAAATACATCAACCCTCCCTCTTAACTAGGAAGGTATTCTCTCTATATACAATCATCAACACATTTGGTCAGGTCTTCATGGTATCGTCATCATCACAGAGTCATAGAGTCTTCATCATAGTTGTTGCCATCATCTTCTTATAATTTGATCATCATCCCATACTATCTGTCATCAGAATTTTCTACAGTACCATCCCTTTTTCATGTTGGATGTATGCCTAGCCTCCATGTAGGTCTTCATCATCTCTGCGAGCAAGCCATCAAGTAGGTACATCCCATGACTTATTATATGCCTCTTGCAAAACCTGCAGGATCTCCCAGGACTGATTATATGCCACTGCAAAACCTGAAGGAGCATCCCAAGACTGATTACATGCCTTGCAACACCTGTGTACCCTACTGTTACCTCATCATCTCGTCGTCACATGGAGCACATCCCAGATACACATAACACAGCACTTGCATCCACCGGCATTGGAGGACAAACCTACCACCATCCTGGAAAGGCTCAGCATTTACATCAACGACCATGGGAGGACCAACCTACCACCATGTCGGAAAAGTTCCAACACTTACATCAACGACCATGGGAGGATCTAGCCTGCCACCATCTCGAAAAGGCTCCAGCACTTACATCAACGACCATGGGAGGATCTAGCCTACCACCATCTCGGAAAGGCTCCAGCACTTACATCAACGACCATGGGAGGACCTAGCCTGCCACCATGTCGGAAAGGCTCCAACACTTACAACAAGGACCATGGGAGGACCTAGCTTGCCACCATGTCGGAAAGGATCCAGCACTTGCATCAACGACCATGGGAGGACCTCGCCTACCACCATGTCGAAAAGGCTCATGTGTATCTACGTCTTCCGGACTCATCACTTCCCCTTGGAAGAAACCTAGATCTGAAGAACACCAAGCTTCTCTCTGAAGTACTCAAACTTCACTTTGGCTAACGGCTTGGTCAATACATCAGCTATCTGCTCGTCCGTCGCAACATACTGGAGCTTGTCAGAAAGGCTCCAGCACTTGCATCAAGGACCATGGGAGGACCTCGCCTGCCACCATGTCGGAAAGGCTCATGTGTATCTGCGTCTTCCGGACTCATCACTTCCCCTTGGAAGGAACCTCGATCTGAAGAACACCAAGCTTCTCTCTGAAGTACTCAAACTTCACTTTGGCTAACGGTTTGGTCAATACATCAGCTATCTGCTCGTTCGTCGCAACATACTGGAGCTTCACTGCTCCTCTCTACACCATATCCCTGATATAGTGATACTTGATCTCGATATGCTTTGACTTGTCATGGAACACCGGGTTCTAAGACAACTTCACACAACTCTGGTTTTTTCAATATATACAAGTAGCGTCCAACTGGAGATCAAACAAATCAGACAGTAGCTTCCTTATCCATACTGCCACACAACTAGCCAAACAAGCTGCGACATACTCTGCTTCAGCTATACTCAATGCCACGCAGGACTGCTTCCTGCTAAATCAAGAGATCACACTTGATCCCATACTGAAGCAACACCCCGAAGTGCTCTTCCTATCAATGGCACTGCCTGCCCAATCTGAATCCACGTAACCTTCCAGGTTAATCTTCTAATTCGCATCATACTTGAGCCCATAATCAACTGTACCCTTCAGGTACCTCAAAATGTGCTTTGCGGCAATCAGGTGAACATGTCTCGGATCCGTCAAGAACTAGCTCAGGTTGTTCAAAGCAAACCATATGTCTGGTCTAGTATTCGTCAAGCACATCAATGAACAAATCATCTGACGATACATCGTGGCATCAACCGTCTCTAATGAAGCATCACACAAAAGATTCAAGTTTAATGCCATAGATGTGGTTATCGCCTTGCAGTCCAGTATTCTGGATTTCTTCAGAATCTCCACTGCATACTTTCCTTGACCAAGGAAAATATCATGCACATTCTGCCACACCTCCATGCCTAAGAAGTAGTTCATTATCCCTAGGTCTTTCATCTCGAACTCTGTAGCAAGTCTCATTCTTGCATCTTTAATGAGTTCCTCTCTTCCTGTCAGGAACAGATCATCGACATATAACAGGGGCATCACTGGTCTTCCACCTTCAACCTTGAAGTAAAGGTTGGAATCCACTTTACTCTCAGTAAAGCCTAGAGCCATCAGTAAGTTGTCCATTGTAATATCCCAAATCCCGATATTTTCTATTTCTAAACAATTACACTGATACAACTGGGCATGCAAACTGCCATGAAAAAATCACTATTTTATAGGAAAAATTAGGGTTAGGGTTTGCGAGATAGAATGAACACTTACCACTGATAAGCCGGTCTGAACTACTCCAGAGAAAGTCTGCCAGTACTGCAAGCTGGATCGGAGAGGATCTGAGCTCCTCTGCTTCAGGTGAATTCCCCCAGCAGCAAGACGCCCAAGTAGTAAAGTGTGACGCCCTCAAGGAAGGAGGTGTCCGATCGGACTGAGAATTTGCAGGACTGATAGCGGTTCAGTGTCGGAGAGAATGCCCGAAGCATGCGAAGGTTCTGAGATCTCTAGGTAGGGTAGCGAATCACTTTAGAGAGGCAGCTACTCACCCCTTGGAACCCCGAAACGGCTGATAACTGTTTCGGATGAGCATTGATGGATCTGAAACTCACTGGGTACCGGAGTATGAAGTTGATGATGAGAATGGTGCCTGAGTTTCGGAAGGAAACTGAGATCTGAAGGCCCAGCAGCTAATTAGGGCTTTCTGGCTGAAAACCCCCTCTTACGGCTACACACGTGTCCCTGCAACGATCTATACCATATACTAGATAATTGATGAATGAATGAAGAACAAGTGGTGAACCTGTATGGCTTACCCGGAATAAGACTAGGACAGATGTTTCACTGACGAAATCCTGTTAGCTGAAGACTCCGTCTCCAACTCCAACTGCTGTGCTGCTATCCAAGAGCTCCCAAAATAATCATAATCAAAAGTGAAGTCTCCTCTTGCTTTCTCCTCTATTTATAAAGTTCAACTGCGCAAAACCCTAATCTTTGACCTAATTAGGTCACTTTATCTTCTAATTTGCCGTTGACTTGCATGCATGTCACTTTATCTTCTAATTTGCCGTTGACTTGCATGCATGCGGATGGAAAACTTAAATAG
>LPNX011002442.1:1590013-1632295 GCA_001517045.1 Pseudotsuga menziesii | reverse complement strand
CACGAACTGGTAATTCAACATGTGCTCTTTTTGGCTGGAGTGGCTGACTATTTGCATTGTGATGATGTTCATATCCTAAGCTTATTTTTGTAGTTACACTGTTGAGAGGCTTTGAGGCCTGATCTTCAAGTTCCTGTCTTACAGCTGCGGCAGTTTCAGAAGCTACTACTTCCCATACACTTGGCTCTATTATATTTGCACTTTGTTCTTGCTTGTAAGCTCTACGAAGATCAACCTGAGCTTGATATGCTCTGCTTTGTGGTAAATTCAGTAAACTCAAACTGCTAGTCTGTGGATTGGGGCACAAAGAAAGAAAGCTCTTGCAAATATCAGTTCCATTCTTCTCTCCCTCAAGAATCTCTGCACAAAGTCTAGACAATTTGCGACCAAGCAACCCATAGCTAATACAAGCTTTAGCAATCCCAGCTGCAAGCTTTGAACGATGATCACTAGATTCTGCACAAAGCCGTTGATAATCTATACTGCGGTGCATTTCTTCCAAGCTGACCCTCTGAGAATTTTCCCATAAATGTAACATGGCTTCATTCTGATCTATATGAACTGCTACAACCACACATCTGGAACCTATCTGCACTCCACTGGAGAGGGTTGAATCATAAATGATTGAATCATCCCCAACCGATACTCCACTTGCTATCTCAAATGTCTGCGCCCTACACGACCTTCATTACCCTCACCCAGATGGTCCAAAATTTCACTGGAGGTACCAAAATGCAGAAACAATAAATCATATGCACAATAAGTAAAGAGCTTCTGATCTCCAAGGGTATTTACCAGCTCCAAGCCAAGAGGACGAGTTTTCAACCATTCGTGTTTTGCAGACACCCAGGCTGCTGCTAAGTCCTCGTAAAAGCTTATCTCTTCTTTTCTTCTCAGAAGCTCAGAAATTAGCCTTGGAGATGAACTAGAAAGTTTAATAATATCTTCCCATGCTTTGCCCCTGATTGCAAAAATCCCTGTATCAAGCAGTGCTCTACCATCATATCTTATTGCTCCATTGTTCTCAAGCTCCTTCAAAGTAGGTTTTTGCAAAAGAGTTTCAACTATATCCATCTTTTTGTGTCTGCCACAATTATTTGTTCCAGTAGACGATATTACAATCACACCATGGTTTGCAGCAATATCAAGTGTGGTAGGGACCGTGACAACGCAGGCTCCATCATCTGGAAAGGCCATGACTGATGAATCAAAGCAAGGGAGAACATCCCCAGTCATGATCCTGTAATTGTTTTCACTTGCAAGTCCATGATCCTGATTTTCAAGAGAAGCCAATGTCCCAAACCCATTGTTTATCCTTCTATCATCTATATCCAAGTTGCAAGGTTTTTGGACAGCTACTGATTTTGTCCTCTTTCTCCTTACCCTCTTTTTTGCACCCTGCTCTGACTTATTTTGGCCAATGGGTATCTCACTAGACTTCTGTTGATCCTCCTATCTAATTGCATGACAAATTTTCTTCCTTTTCATAATTCTGGGCTCTGTATTGTTATCATTTGTAAATGAAGACCGGCGTCTCTTCTGAAAACGAAGACTGGGCTCTTCTCCCTTTTCTCCATTTGCCTCAGAACATGAACCTCCCTCCTGTTCTGGAAGGAAATCACTAGGACCAATTGTAGGTCTTTCCTTCTTCCGGCCAACAAAATTGGATATCAGAGTTGCTTTCCGTATTACAAGATCATCCTTTGCAATTTGTTGGGTTCGGATCAGAGTGATACATCTCAAAAACACAGGTTCGGCATACTGAGAAAATCCAGCCCCTAGTGCCTGTGCTATTGATGTGAAGTATTCAAGCAACGAAAAAAGGTCCCTATCAAAATTTGAGTGTTGTTGCCACTTTGCAATCAGTGGTGGCATCAGAATCGCAAGATATTTAGCCTGATTGAGCTCCCCTCCAACAGTATCTACAAGTGTACCGATTGCATCATACACAATTCGAAGATTCCGCCTCCGATATTTACCAAAAGCACACAATAGGTGCTGTAAAATGAGCTCCAGCCGAGGCGCCAACTCTTCTGCAACCTCCTCTTCAAGAGTAGCAAAGGCTGAACAAGCAGCCTCCTGGACTCTCTTGTTGCTATCTAAAATCCGTCTAAGGAGACCAGTAAGCACCTTATTAAATTGGTCATGCCCTTCTAGATGTCCTGCACCCTGAACAATCCATTTGCTGTAGCGAGAAAGGGTCCAGCATGTGATACTCTGCACTAGAGGAAACTTATCATCAAGAAGAGGTACAAGAAATGCAAAAATCTCCCGTAAGTGTGGGAAAAGGCCATTGATACAGCCTTCTGCAATCGCACCCAGTGCCAAAACAGCAGCTTCTCTCTCCTTCCAGGAAATGTTGATATTTGACAATTTCGTCTGTACCAGAGGCATAAGAATTGGAAGAATTTCATCACCAAATACAGTCGAGAGTACATCAAGCCCGGCAGCACTGCATTTTCTCAAATTCCACGAATTGATTATATCATCTTCATCTTCTTCCTCCTCAGCACCATCTGCCCCATGAGCTCGTGAAGTGCGAAACCTAGGTTTCAAATCCTGATCCCTGTTAGGCACAATTTCATCCACCTCCGCATCAACAAGTGCTTCATCATCATCTGCATATACCATGTTCAACAACAATACCGCAATCAATCGTGACAGAAATTCTCTCAATATCTCTGGGGAAGACAAGCTTCGCAAAATGCAGACCAGAATTCACATGCTTCAAGAGCCACATCCGCATCGCTGTCTTGATTTGCTTGCAGCATGTATTCAATGACGTTTCTCATGTGGGGCTGCAGGAAATCAGGCCGAATCTCAAGTAGTTGAACCAATGCAGCACATACCGATTTCCTCACTTCAGCAGTAGAATCCTGGGCAAGAGTAAATAGGCCCTGGAGATATTGATCCATTGATAGTAACGGTGCTGTAGGCATAAACACAATAAATTGGTTTACGGAGCCAAGCGCTAGCTTCTTGAGAGAAACATGAGGTGACTGGAAGAACTGAAATAATCTGGGCAATAAGATATTGATAGCTCGCTCTGGTAAACCCGGCACATCAGCATCTAGTTCCTCTGGTATATCTTCACATATCTTTGATAGAGCATCAAGAGCACCTTCCATATGATTAAAGTCATTGCTGTCAAAGCATTGAACCAATGCCTGCAGTAATTCCGGCCAACCCTGCACTTGTACTTGCTGAACTATAACACTGACAACAGTTCCTACTGTTGAACGAAGGTGTCTATCAGGTGCCCCCAGGCAAGGTAGCAACTCTGATTTAATATATTGTTGATAAGAAGCATTCATCATATGAAAACTTGTACTCAGATTGTTTTTCAAAAGCAGTCCTGCTACCTGTCGTACTTCAACAGATTTTCCCACTGATATGGAAAATTTGTTGTAATCCTTAAATATTTCTATTTTGTAATCTGTTTTTTCATCGTGACTATCACTGTCTCGACTGTTGTGCTTATTACCTTGCACATCATGTATTTTTTACTCCAAATGAATCTCAACCTGTACTTCATGCTCATCTTTCTTCCCTCCCCCAACTATGTCTTTAAGGAGATCCTCATCCAAATCCTTGGGCTGGATCCCGAACTTGATGGTGTAATAATCTTGAAAGGATAATGCTGCACATACATCATCACCCAAGGCTAGATATTCCTGATATCGAGGCAAGTGTTGAAGTACTGCTAACCTCTGCCAATTTCCAGTCAAGACCCTTCTCATTGTCTTCATGTTCTCACAAGTTGGCAAAGAAAAACCTTTGTTCTGACATGTACTTCACCAACATCACTGACATGCATTTGCATGTACATGCATGTATCAACATGCACTTTTACTCAATTGCTATGTGCCCACAGCTGGCCAAGATTAAGCTCTGATACCACTGTAATATCCCAAATCCCGATATTTTCTATTTCTAAACATTTATGCTGATACAACTGGGCATGCAAACTGCCATGCAAAAATCCCTATTTTATAGGAAAAATTAGGGCTAGGGTTTGCGAGATAGAATGAACACTTACCACTGATAAGCCGGTCTGAACTACTCCAGAGAAAGTCTGCCAGTACTGCAAGCTGGATCGGAGAGGATCTGAGCTCCTCTGCTTCAGGTGAATTCCCCTAGCAGCAAGACGCCCAAGTAGGAAAGTGTGACGCCCTCAAGGAAGGAGGTGTCAGATCGGACTGAGAATTTGCAGGACTGATAGCGGTTCAGTGTCGGAGAGAATGCCCGGAGCATGCGAAGGTTCTGAGATCTCTAGGTAGGGTAGCGAATCACTTTAGAGAGGCAGCTAATCACCCCTTGGAACCCCGAAACGGCTGATAACTGCTTCGGATGAGCACTGATGGATCTGAAACTCACTAGGTACCGGAGTATGAAGTTGATGATGAGAATGGTGCCTAAGTTTCGGAAGGAAACTGAGATCTGAAGGCCCAGCAGCTAATTAGGGCTTTCTAGCTGAAAACCCCTCTTACGGCTGCACACGTGTCCCTGCAACGATCTATACCATATACTAGATAATTGATGAATGAATGAAGAACAAGTGGTGAACCTGTATGGCTTACCCGGAATAAGACTAGGACAGGTGTTTCACTGCCGAAATCTTGTTAGTTGAAGACTCCGTCTCCAACCCCAACTGCTGTGCTGCTATCCAAGAGCTCCCAAAATAATCATAATCAAAAGTGAAGTCTCCTCTTGCTTTCTCCTCTATTTATAAAGTTCAACTGCGCAAAACCCTAATCTTTGACCTAATTAGGTCACTTTATCTTCTAATTTGTCGTTGACTTGCATGCATGCGAATGGAAAACTTAAATAGTGCATGCATCATTAAAATAATACTGGGATGGCATGCACTTTTAGGGTTTGCATGCATGTCATTTTTAGGGTTTGCATGCATGTCACTTTTGGGAACATTACATCCATCCTGTCATTCCATGTCGAACCTGAGGATCTTCTGCAATCACTCTCTCTGAAGTGGAGTATCATTCTCCCTCTACCTTCCGTACTCTTTGTATTGAAACATTTCGTAATGGAGTGACAAGTAAAGCCTAGAGCTACTAATATTCTATGTATCCATCTGGGAAAATCTCATACTTTTGTTTCCTATTCAAAGGAGAGGAAGTTGAGATCACCAATACCTATACGTATTTAGCAGTGTTACACGGGGATGCGTCCCGGAGGGTCGAGGACGCGTTTCGGCGTTTCGGGCGTCCCGGGGACTCCGAAACTCCACCCGAAACGTTTTGGGACGTCCTCGTTTTGGCGAGACGTGGGGGGACGCAGGCCGAAACGTTTCGGTGGGTGGCGAAACTTGGGGGGACTTCCTGGCGTCCCGCCCCGAAACTCCGAAACTTCGCCGAGACTTCCCAAGGATATTTTCGATTTTTTTTCTTAATTTAAAAAAAAGTTAAAAAAATTTAAATAATTCATTAAAATTATAAATTTTATAAACTTATTATACTTGTATTATATAACTGATATTATTTAATATTTATATATTATTTATAAAGTTTTTAAACATTAAAAAAAATCAAAAACTAAAAATAAAAAGTTTAAAAAATTTAAATAATTCATTATAGCTTGGACTCTATTTATAGACTATAGTTATTATTCATACCAATGACTAAGTCTTTGACTCTTTCCTATTTTTGAGCAATCTTAATTTACTATTTTATTTAGTATTTCAATGTCTTTGACCTTTAGTGTTATTGTTTATTGTTCAGTGTTTACTAGTTTAGTCATTTTAAATTTATTGCAATTTGCAATGTCTGTTTCAAATTAAAAATTAAAACTTTAATTATTTTTTTGATGTGCAGTATCATACTATCTAGATTCTAGTATCATTGATTCATTTTCAATCACTTAAAACTTTAAAACTTAAAAGTCAAATCTGAAGATTATCAAATATGATGTGCATGTTAGTCACAGATTCATATTGATACATAATAGATTTATAAATTATTATTAATATAATGATAATCTTGATGAATCCTGTAATGTGTTTGAACTTTGAATCTTGCATTTACATTGCATGGTTGCAGATTCCAGAATGATGAATGTTTGTTATTGTTGGGATTTATATTTTTCATATTTTTAATATTTTTAAAATTTGTATGACTATCGCGTCCCGCCGTCCCCGCTGAATTTCTCTAAAATTTGGGGGTGGTCTCCACACGTCCCGAATGTGCGTCTCCCCAAACCCGCGTCCCGCCGTCCCGGAACCTTGGGGGAACATTGGTATTTAGGAGTGCAGTTTTCGGGGCCTTGCTTCAGCGTTCGGCCAGCCCTCCAACCTCGAATCAACAAGGGGTACGAGTCCCTAGCCCTCCTCGAGAGACAATGCTTTCGTCACCACTTCCAGGGTATCTCATCCAAAATGGACCTACTAAATACTTTGATCGCCCCACTGTTTTATATGGATCAGTAGTTTGGGGGCCCTCCTTACTAAAGTCAAATTGGCATCAGCCAAAAGAGTCCAAATCCTCCTTCTCCGGCGTATTATCAGGTGCAAGCAGACAGTGCCACAACACATCATCCTCGCCGAATTTGGAGCCCAGCCCTTCCACCTCGAGACAGTTTTCAGATTGGTCTCCTTCATACATCGGATCCGAGGTTTAGCCGAGTCTTCAAAAGGCTGGGATAGGTACTCGTATTTAGCTTATTGCTCTGCTCAGACTATTGCTAGTGTTACCCACCCAGGCAGGACCGAGTGTTGGTTCAGAGGGGTCTCGAGCCTCCTTGCTTCAGTAGGGATCCAGTTAGATCGTCTTCCTCCATTCCAGTACTCACTAGATGCCCCGAGTCACTTTCTACCTATCCGACAAGAGTTGAATAAGATCATCAAAGAAGATATTTACAAGCAGTTTGTTCATGTCACCTGGATCAACCCTCCGGGAGGGTTGCGCCCCAAGATGGCCTTTTATGCTGAGCATTTCTTGGAGGTCAAAGACGGGGTCATTGTCCGACCCAAGTATATGCTTCATCACTGGATGCATGCTCTTTGGATCCCTCTCAGACAGTTCAGAGTTGGATCACATAGACTCTAGGTAGAGTCAGATCACCAAATCGATAGAGCAGATAGAATCTGCCAATTGCTCCACTTACGAGAAGTGGAAAACGAGTCACATTTTATCTTCAGGTGTCCCGTCTACTATGAGATCAAAGGACGCTTCTACTGCTTGTTCAAAGGGCCACAAACTCTAGCCGCTTTCTTCAGATACACCGATCAGAGATGTCTAACGCTTTATATTCAGGAGGCTCTCAGGTTTCGAGCCCAGATCCTCCAACCTCCCACTAGACCAGACACCACACAGTGGATCACCGCGTTCTTCGACATACTACCAGCATCCAGGGGCACAAAGAGATCCACTGGTTCTGATATCGACCATAACCCCATATCAGTAAAGGTTGGGGGCTCTCGACCCATGAGATCTCAGCGACAGCCCTGCACCAAACCTCCCTCCAGGAGACGCTCAAGACCATCAAGATCCCACTGACAACATTCCAGAGGGCGACCCACGCCTACCGGCTTCGATTCAGGACAACAGACACTCTTACAGTTCACTCAGTTCTCTTCATTCAGCCTCGGATGTTATGAGTACCAGACCTTCCCCGGCCTCCTCGGCTCCTGGATCTGGTCCACTTGAGCTCCTTTGCCCCTGTGCAGGACTACATGACTGGAACAGGAGCAGGAATTCACCCATGCTTTAGCCTAGCTCGACTAGATTATCTTTACTTCCGTTTACTTCATTAACTTATATTTTATATTGTACTCTCTTTAAGGGAGATCGTTTGATCCTCCCACATGCATACTCTATCATTGTAACCGACAGTCCCGTTGACCTACTTTGTGGTCATTAGTGGACATTAATAAAATTATCTTATCTTATGTAATGTCCTCATCTGATTAGGCATTGAGGACCAAAACCGCTAACCTATGTAATTCCTATGGGTTCGAGCGGTTACTGACAGTCAGGGAATCATCTAAAGACTGATGCCATCTATAGAAAATCTAGGGCATCATCATGTTATCACCATTAGGTCAAGAAGGGCCACCAAGGCCAAAGGCCACCATCATGCATGCCATCTAAGCATTATTTAATGATGCATGCACTCATTTAAGTCTCCATGCGCATGCATGCAAGTCAACTGCAAATTAGAAAATAAAGTGACCCAATTAGGTCAAAGATTAGGGTTTTCGCAGTTGAAAGTTATAAAAGAACGATAAAGTGAAGGGAGACTCACTTTTTGATGATTATTATTTTGGAGCTCTTGAATAGCAGCACAGCGTGCAACACAGCAGTTGGGGTTGGAGACGGCGTCTTGAGCTAGCGGGGCTTCGACAGTGAGATATCTGGCCTAGTCTCATTCAAGGTAAGCCATACAGGTTTACCATTTGCTCTTCCATTCATTCATAGCTATCCAGTATACTGCAGAGATTGTTGCAGGGGCACGTGTGCAACCGTAAGGGGTTTGCAGCCAGAAAGCCCTAATCATTCGCTGGGTCTTCAAATCTCAGTTTTACTTCGAAACCTAGGCACCATTCTCATCATTGGCATCTTACTCCAATACTGGGTGATTATCAAATCCGATCGTGCTCATCCTAAGCAGTTATCAGCCATTTTGGGATCAGGGGGGCGTGAGCGGCTGCACCTCTAGAACAATTCACTAGCCTGCCTAGAGACCTTAGAACTTCCGCATGTGTTAGGCATTCTCTCCGGCACGAGAAGGCTATCAATCCTACAAATTTGCAGCTTCATCGGACACTTCCTTCACTGAAAACGTCACCCTTAGCTGATCTGGGGTTCGTGCTGCTGGGGTTTCACCAGAAGCAGAAGAAATTAGTCCATCTTCGATTCAGTTCTTGATTCTTGCATACTCTTTCAGAAGCAGTCCAGCCAACTTATCAATGGTAAGTGTTCATTCTATGTCACAAACCCTAACCCTAATTTTTGCTATAAAATAGGGATTTTTGCATGGCAGTTTGCATGCCCGGTTGTATTAGTGTATTTGCATAGAAATAGAAAATATCGGGATTCGGGATATTACAGTGGTATCAGAGCTATCTTCTTGGCCAGCTGTGGGCTTAAGAAATGAGACAGATGAATCCAGAGGGAGACCCTTTTGTAACCTATAGGAGGAGAAAGGGTAGATACACAGGGGACTTTGAGGATATCCAACTAGAAGATACCAATTCAGACATGGAACAAACAGGTATACACTCGGATAGGGGAAAAGGAACGGGAGAAGAGGAGGATAGGATGGAGTTTCGCAACTTAGTATCTGCATTGCAAGACTTAGCAAAAGGGAAAAAAGATGTGCTTAATGCAATCAACAGATTATCGGTGAAACCAGAAATAGGTACCAACAGTACACCTCCCTCACCGATAGATCGGGGATCTACAAGCAGCAGTGGAAAGGTTGCGTACACTAATATGCAGAATACTCCGCACATATATAGCAGACCTTCCAACAGGCCTACCATGCCTCACTTCTTGGCAAATACAGTAGGTGGTCCGGTCATGCAAGTAGAACCTAGCGAGCCTTTTGGGGCTTATTTGCAGGAGTATAGAGACTTAGGGGATGAGTTTCATGCTGCAATGTCTTTTTCAGATTTCTGCAACATGAAGAGTAGGAACAGGCCCAGGAATATCAACAAGGGTTTCAATCACAACTATGAGTTGCAAAAGACCTTGGGCAGGTTGACCATCCCGAACTTTGATGGGACTCGCGGAGGATCAGCGAGGATATGGGTTCAAAAGTTGGATACCTATTTCCAACTCAATCCCATGACAGAGACGGATGCCATTAAATTGGCTACACTCCACCTGGACGGAGAAGCTCACGAGTGGTGGTACCACGGATTGGTGACATTAGGTCACAACACCATACACTCCTATGGTGAGTTCACTCAGAAGCTCATAGAGAGGTTTGACAGGAAGGATCCAGAGATACATTTCAGGGAGTTGGCTCAACTCAAACAGATCGGTAGTGCAAAAGCCTTCATCTCAGAATTTCAGAGGATAGCAGTCATGGTAACAGATGTATCAGAGAGCAAGTTGACTATGTTATTCACTGAAGCCCTCACAGAGCCACTACGGGGATGGGTGAAAGCCTACAAACCCCTCACTCTACAGGATGCCATTAGCAGAGCCAAAGATCTTCAGGATTCAGTCCCCAAAAACAAGTTCCTGCAGAAAACCAATTTTCCTGTTAGGGACAAGGACAAGAAACCTTTCCAGCAGGATGTTCCCAAGAAAACTTGGTTAGACGAGGACACTAGGCCTAACATAGCCACTATGAGGATGGGTGAAATCCTACAAACCCCTCACTCTACAGGATGCCATTAGCAGAGCCAGAGATCTTCAGGATTCAGTCCCCAAAAACAAGTTCCTGCAGAAAACCAATTTTCCTGTTAGGGACAAGGACAAGAAACCTTTCCAGCAGGATGTTCCTAAGAAAACATGGTTAGACAACGACACTAGGAAAGAGTTGAGGAGGAAGAAACTATGCTTCACTTGTCAGGAACCATGGGTACAAGGACACAGGTGTGCAGGGAAGGCGAAGGCTCACTACACTGAGGTATATTCGGACAGTGATGAGGATGACTATGAGCAGGAAGCCACAGAAGAACTACGAGCAGCTGAGGAAGAATCACACCAAGGTGGTACACCAGAGGGAGTCATTGCTACATTATCTGGAGTACCAAGATTCCATACTCTCAGGGTCAGGGGAGTAGTACAGGGTCACAAAGTAGGAGTATTGATTGATGGGGGAGTAACCCACAATTTCATTGACTCCGCTTGGGTAGCCAAGAGAGGTATTCAGACCGAGAAGTTCGAAGGATTCACTGTAGCAGTAGCTGGGAACTCCAGCATGGAGTGCAACTACTGGACTCCAAAATTGAATGTCACTTTAGGTAACTATCAGATGACAAATTCCTTCTACGTAGTGGATGTATCGGATACTCATGTAGTTTTGGGTGTTCAGTGGCTTTATTCTATAGGCAAATACACTACAGACTACAGGGCAATGGAAATGGAATTCCAGGGGCCAGACAGCAAACGGGTAGTTTTGAGGGGCATGAACACTTATCCCCCAAAACCGATCTCGTCATAGAGAATGGAGGCAGTACTCCGACAGGATGATATAGAATGGGCTGCAGAATGTTTTGTCACCTTTAGGAAGCCCCCAGAGACCAACACACAACACCCAAGTGACATTCAAACCTTGCTACAGAAACATGAAAAGGTTTTTCGAGGCCTTCCATCAAGTAGACCGCCAGACCGAGGCTTTGAACACATCATTGAGCTAGAGGAGGGGTCACAAGCAGTCATCACCACTCCTTACAAGCATCCCAAAAGATACAAGGATGAGATTGAGAAAACAATCAAAGAATTACTGGAGCTTGGATATATTCGGCCTAGTTCTAGCCCCTTCGCATCCTCATTAGTATTGGTCAAGAACAAGGATGGTACACTGTGAATGTGCATCGATTATCAAGCACTCAACAAAAAGACCATTAAAAACAGGGATCCCATCCCCAGAATTGACGAACTCATGGATGAGCTTCGGGGAGCTAAATACTTATCCAAGATTGATCTTCGCTCGAGATACCATCAGATCAGGGTAAGGGACCAAGACATCTCCAAAACCGCTTTTCGCTGTCAGTATGGTCACTGAGTTTTTGGTCATGCCTTTTGGACTTACCAATGCTCCAGCCACTTTTCAATCATGCATGAACCAAACCTTCAGAGCACAGCTACGTAAGTTTTTGCTAGTATTCTTTGATGACATCCTGATTTACAGCAAAACATGGGAATAGCATCTAAAACACCTGGACGAAGTACTGAGCATTTTAGAAAAACATTCGCTTTATGCGAAAATGTCCAAGTGTGAGTTTGGCATGAAGGAAATGTTGTACTTAGGACACATAATCAATGCAGAAGGAGTACAGGTTGATATGGAGAAAATCCAAGCTATCAGAGATTGACCTGCGCCAAAAATAGTTACAGAATTGAGAGGTTTCTTGGGTCTGTGCACTTATTACCGACGGTACATTAAGGGATTCTCCCAATTTGCAGCACCCCTCACAGATCTCACAAAGAAGGGAGCGTTCACTTAGACAGACTTAGCATAGAAAACTTTCGAGGAGATGAAGGTTATTATGAGTTCCTGTCCAGTTTTAGCATTACCAGACTTCTTACAACCCTTCGTAGTAGAATGTGATGCCTCAGGGGAAAGGTTAGGAACAGTGTTGATGCAAAACCATCACCCTATTGCATTTGAGAGCTGTAAACTGAAGAACTAGGAGCGCCACTACTCCATATATGACAAAGAGATGCTAGCCATCTTACATGCTCTCACAAAATTCAGGCAGTACCTGGTGGGCAGTAAGTTCAAAATCAAAACCGATCATAACAGCCTCAAGTATTTCCTGGAGCAGAAGGAACTGAATGAGCGATAGCAGAAATGGGTCAGCAAAGTACAACCCTATGATTTCGAGATCGAGTATGTAAAAGGTAAGAATAATGTAGTAACTGATGCATTATCCAGACATCCCACCTCATTATCTCTCAGTAGTATATCCACAGATTGGAGGGCACTTCTCTTAGTAGAATACTCCAAAAATAAATTCGCTTGCGAATTATTGGATGGACAAATTCAGGATGACAGGTACAGGATTGTTAATGACATCATCTATTACAAGAACAGAATATACCTCGTCCCAGAATCCACATTGAGGAAAAAGATCGTTCAGGCAGCACAAGATTCTCCTTTATCAGGGCATCAAGGTTTCTTGAAGACCTACAGGCAGATCCGAGAGAGGTTCTCATGGAAGGGCCTCAAGGGGGAAATTATGCAGCATGTACAGGAATGTAGCATCTGTCAACAGAACAAGATTGAGAACATCCATCTAGCAGAGTTACTTCAGCCACTACCAATTCCAAAACAGAAGTGGGAAAGCATCTCCATGGACTTTATTACAGGATTGCCCAAGGTCCAAGGGCAAGATTGTTTATATGTAGTAGTTGACAAACTGACCCAGTTTGCACATTTCTTTTCGATATCATCAGACTACTCGGCAGCTCAAGTAGCTGAGTTATTCTTCAGGGAGGTCTTCAGGTTACACGGGTTACCTAAGGCCATTGTCAATGATCGGGATAGCAAATTCACAGGTGCCTTCTGGCAAGAACTATTCAGATTAGTGGGGACCGAACTGGCTACCAGTACGAGTTATCATCCCCAGAGCGATGGACAAACTGAAATAGTCAACAAGTGGATTGAAGGATATTTAAGGAACTATGTAGCAGGGCAGCAGCGGACCTGGATCAAATGGCTACACCTAAGGGAGTATTGCTACAATACTACCTATCATATGTCTATTAGGATGACTCCTTTTAAGGCATTATATGGTTACAAGGCCTTGCACTATGCAGATTTGGCATTTGGAGATAGTAGGGCTCCTAAGGCTAAGGATTGGATACAGTACAATCAAGACATTCTGAAAATTTTGAAGGAAAACTTACAAACAGCCCAGAATCAACAGAAGTTGTATGCCGACAAACGCAGGGTTGAGCGGAGCTTTGAGGTGGGGGATTTGGTATACTTAAGGCTCCAACCTTACAGGTAGTCTTCGCTTAAGAAGAAAGGACCAGAAAAGTTAAAACCTCGCTTCTATGGACCCTACAGAATAATCAGGAAGGTGGGAGAGGTGGCATATGAACTAGAACTTCCACAGGAAAGTAAAATTCACAATGTGTTCCATGTGTCTAACCTAAAGAAGACCCTTGGGCAACACATTGCTCCATCTACAGAGTTACCTCCTTTAGATGATGAGGGACTGCTGATACTAATTCTCGAACGGATCATACAGACTAGAGAAAGGAACCTAAGGAACAGGGTAATCAAAGAGTACTTGGTTCAGTGGAAAGAACTACCGCCAAAGGATGCCACCTAGGAAGGTGAACAGGTATTGCAGCATCCCAGTTTGCAGTTGCTTGAGGACAAGCAATCTCAAGCGGGGAGGACTGTAATGTCCTCTTTCGATTAGGCCTTGAGGCCCAAAACCGCTAACCTATGTGATTCCTGTGGGTTCGAGCGGTTACTGGCAGTCAGGGAATCATCTAAGGACTGATGCCATCCATAGAAAATCTAGGGCATCATCATTAGGTCAAGAAGGGCCACCGGGCCCAAAGGCCACCTTCGTGCATGCCATCCAAGCATTATTTAATGATGCATGCACTCATTTAAGTCTCCAGGCGCATGCATGCAAGTCAACTGCAAATTAGAAGATAAAGTGACCTAATTAGGTCAAAGATTAGGGTTTTCGTAGTTGAAATTTATAAAAAGAGGATAAAGCGAAAGGAGACTTCACTTTTGATGATTATTATTTTGGGAGCTCTTGAATAGCAGCACAACGTCCAGCACAGCAGTTGGGGTTGGAGACGGCGTCTTCAACTAGCGGGGTTTCGGCAGTGAAATATCTGCCCTAGTCTCATTCAGGGTAAGCCATACAAGCTCACCATTTGCTCTTACATTCATTCATAGTTATCCAGTATACGGTGTAGATTGTTGCAGAGACATGTGTGCAGCCGTAAAGGGGGTTTTCAGCCAGAAAGCCCTAATCAATTGCTGGGTCTTCAGATCTCAGTTTTACTCCGAAACTTAGGCACCATTCTCATCATCAGCATCTTACTTCGGTACCCGGTGATTATAAGATCCGACGGTGCTCATCCGGAGCAGTTATTAGCTATTTCGGGATCAGGGGGGGCGTGAGCAACTGTCTCTCTGGAATAATTCGCTAGCCTACCTAGAGACCTCCGAAACTCCGCATGTACCAGGCATTCTCTCCGGCACGGGAAGGCTATCAGTCCTGCAAATCAGCAGCCCCATCGGACATCTCCTTCACTGAAAACGTCACCCTTATCTGACTTGGGTTCTTGCTGCTGGGGTTTCACCGGAAGCAGAATATTTCAGTCCATCTTTGATTCAGTTCTTGATGCTAGCATGCTCTTTCAGGAGCAGTCCAGCCAGCTTCTCAGTGGTAAGTGTTCATTCTTTCTCACAAACCCTAACCCTAATTTTTGCTATAAAATAGGGATTTTTGCATGGCAGTTTGCATGCCCGATTGTATTAGTATATTTGAATAGAAATAGAAAATATCGGGATTCGGGATATTACAAAAAATCTCCTCTCCATCTCAGCATTAGAGGAATGTGGATATAGAGTTCCTTTCATTGATTGCCAGGTTTTCATGTGGCCAAAGGGAAAGTCTATTGATGATGTTGGTGTGATTGGTGTTCAAGAAGGAGGTCTATACAAGCTGAAGGGATGCTCAAATTCAACATTGATACATAGCACTGTGAACCCTGTTGAGCTATGGCATAGAAAGACTTGCTCACCTACATTACAAAGCATTGTCGATCGTGAGCAAGATGGTGACAGGTTTACCAGAGATTCAGGCAAACCATGATGGTATATGCAAAGGATGTGCACAAGGAAAGAACATGAAGAATTTGTTTCAATGCAATAACAACAAAGCAAAAGGAATCATGGACATAGTACATTCAGACATGTGTGGATCGATGTCATCAACATCACTTAGCGGGTACGTATATTAAGTTTCATTTATTGATGATTACTCACATAAAACTTGGATTTATTTCTTGAAAGCAAAAAGTGAAGTGTTCAACAAGTTCAAAGAATTCAAAGCTCTTGTGGAAAATCTCTCTAAAAAGAAGATAAAGACACTAAGATCAAATAACGGAGGAGAATTCACATCATATGATTTCAAGACCTTCTGTATAGAAGCTAGGATTAAGAGGGAGCTCACTACTCCCTACAATCCTCAACAGAATGGTGTGGCAGAAAGAAAAAATCGGACGATAATGGAAGCAGTGAAGGCTATGATCCACGATCAAGATTTACCATTACACCTATGTGAAAAAGCAATCAAAACCACTGTATATGTGCATAATAGAACTCCACATCGTGTACGTGAGAACAAGATGCCAAAAGAAATGTTTTCAGGAGAGAAGCCAGAGGTCAGCCACCTTGGGATGTTTGGTTGTTTTGTATATGTACATGCTCCCAAGGATAACAGAATGAAGTTGAATCCTTCGAGAAAGAAGGCTATATCTGTTGGTTACAATGAGTCATCAAAGGCATATAGAGTCTACATTCCTGGCTACAGGCAAATTGAGACTAGCAGAGATGTCACCTTGAGAAGAACATGTTTCGGAGGATCATGGTATGGAAGAACCACACAAAGCTGTAGATCCACCTCAAGAAGTGATTACAGATAAGAGAAGACCAGCTTGGGATCGAGAGAATATTCAAGATGCAGAGAAGTATGTTGCTCCATATGGATCCTTCAGAGAGAGCAAAAGACCTCAACCATATTCCATCTATGTGGCATTATTATGTGACATCATTGATGCTAAGTCTTCCAGTTATGAAGAAGCATCTAACAAGAAAGTATGTAAGGATTGTTGAAATTTAAGGGTTAGTGATGTTTTAATACAAGTAATAAACATAACTACATAAACATATAAATTCAGATTCAGAATAGTGTTGCTAATAAAATCGAAACTGTAATAAAGCAAAAAATTAATTTTCATCTCTTTCAACTTAACGCTCTACTAGTCACTGCATTAATTTTAACACTCTACTGGTCACTGCGTTAAAGTTGGTCACTGAGATACAACAACATAAATAAATAAACAAAAACATAAATAATGTGCAGGAGATACAACATTAAAGAATCATAATCATTATTTGGTTCTGCCTTGTACTCAGATAGTTCTGAGTTTGATCTTCTCACCGAAGGGACAAGTCAAACTGGGTAAACAATATATGTACCTTGAAAGAGAAGGTTCAAGTAGAAGTAAACAGGCCTCAGGTTCTTCAATCAAAGATAGCAGTTCAGTCACACTGACACACAGTCAGACTGCTGATAAAGACTTACACAGTCAAGCTTATGTGATCAGGAACAAAACCGTAGGTGTGAGATCATGCTGATGTGTCCATACCCAAGATAGGATAGAAACCGTAGTCAAGAGAAAAGAAAACGCGTTGGTGCACAGTCACAGTAGAGAGCAATTACGTGAAGCTGAGATAAATCGTGATCGAACCCAGTCACCCGCAAAGCAGGCAAAATGGGCAGACATGCTTGGTGGACAGAGTTATGGTAAAGCAGCCGCAGCCAGGATGGAACCAACGGACAGGGTAGCCGACAAACATATGAGAAACCAAAGGACGAGAAGCTGGCAGCCGAGAAGGAATAGACAAGCAGGGTCAAGCTGGGAGGAGCCGACAGACAGAAGGGACTGATGGACGAGGTAGCCGATAGCTGAAGCAGTCGCGAGGTCGGTCTTGTGGAGCAATAAGGCGCAGACAGGCACATGAAGGAAATCACAGAGATTAGATTCGAGAGGTAAACTCGTGAGAAGAAATAACCCTGAGGTAAATCCGTAGAGACGAACTTCGAGAGGTAAACCTGTGAGGAGGAATCACAGTCACAAAGTCGCACAAGTGATGGAGTCACAATCAAGAGCCACGGTAAGGTAAGTCTCAAGTATACATGTATCATTAAGGATAAAAGTACCCTCCTTTTATAAGGTTTACAAGTTGAAAACATGGTCCGATGATTTCATAATAAATGGTCCAAAGATAATTAAAATCATAAAATAATCATAAGGTAAAGTATCCAATGTCCTTTAACAAATTCATTAGTTAAACTTTAATGAATAAGGTCAAAGATAAAATGACAAAGGTCCAAACGGTTTTATAATAATAAGCAAATGGTCCAAAAGAATATTAAAACATAGTTTATATAACCATAAAGTAAATGGTCAAAAGGTTTTATAAATAAAACCATAAAGTAAAGTGTACCAAACAAATAAAACCCTTAAGGCAAGGGTACACACACCGCACACACACAATAAGAGTGTTAGGACCAAGTAAGATAAGTGACCAAGAGTCAACAAGGGGACCACAACCCACACAACCATAAGATTAAGGTGAACCATAAGGGTGGACAATCATTCACCAAAAAGGACCAAAGACTTTGAACTTTTCTCTCTCTAGGTACAATGTTATATATATAATTTTGTCATCACTGTATAAGGGGAAGATCCAAACGGATGGTACGATCCTTTTGTCCTTAACATTGCTCCTAAGGGTTAGGTACTAGAGACATCGTCAAGGGGTGGCCAGTCCCTTGAGAAGCAACCTAGAAATAACCGATTAGGAGGGAGGACATCATTATCTCCCATTCTTGATGAATGGCTTTCATCCCTAGGCTGAGTTTCAGTCTCACACTGAATCATGTTGATCAACCCAAGACCCTAACCGGGTCCTCCATTCTCTCAGAGAATGGTTCTCAGTACTAAGTTGAGTTTCAGTCTCACACTGAATGTGTATCAACTACCTGCAGGACTTTCTTGGACATCGCGTCCCTGGTTCCAGACCCAAATATGTCTCTTCCTCTATCTATAGGATCTACTTGGACATCGCGTCCCTGGTTCTAGACCAGAATACCCTAGAGGCACATAAGGGCCCTAGAAACATGCTAGGGGCTTTGCCATGGCATCAACCTACTTGGTCCTAGACCAAGAACCCCAAGAGACTAGTAGGGGCCCTAGGGTAGCTTCTAGGGTCTTACTCTGTCCTAGTCAACTGACTAGGGTACCATCCTCTCTGAGAATGGGTCTCACAACTGCACAAACTTTAACACTCCCTCTCAGCAAGACAGGCATTCAAGCTTATGTGATCAGGAACGAAATCATAGGTGTCAGATCATGTTGATGTGTCCATACCCAAGATAGGATAGAAACCGCAGTCAAGAGAAAAGAAAACGCGTTGGTGCATAGTCACGGTGGAGAGCAATTACGTGAAGGTGGGATAAATCGTGATCTAGCCCAATCACCCACAAAGCAGGAAAGATGGGCACACAGGCTTGGCAGACAGAGTTAAGGTAAAGCAGCCGCAGCCAGGATGGAACTAGTGGACAGGGTAGCCGACAAACATATGAGAAACCAAGGGACGAGAAGCTAGCAGCTGAGAAGGAATCGACAGGTCAGGGTCACGCTGGGAAGAGCCAACAGACAAGGCAGCCAGCAACTGAAGCAGTCGCGAGGTCAGTCTCGTGGAGCAATAAGTTGCAGATAGGCACGTGAAGGAAATTGCAGAGATCAAATTCAAGAGGTAAACTCGTGAGAAGAAATAACACTGAGGTAAATCCACAAAGACAAACTTCGAAAGGTAAACCCGTGAAGAGGAATCGCAGTCACAAAGTCGCACAGGTGATGAAGTCACGATCAAGAGCCACGGTAAGGTAAGTCTCAAGTATACATGTATCATTAAGGAATAAAGTACCCTCCTTTTATAAGGTTTACAAGTTAAAAACATGGTCCGATGATTTCATAATAAATGGTCCAAAGATAATTAAAATCACAAAATAATCATAAGGTAAAGTATCCAATGTCCTTTAACAAATTCATAAGTTAAAATTTAATGAATAAGGTCAAAAGATAAAATGACAAAGGTCCAAATGGTTTTATAATAATAAAACCATAAAGTAAGCAAATGGTCCAAAAGAATATACTATGTAACCATAAAGTAAATGGTCAAAAGGTTTTATAAATAAAACCATAAAGTAAAGTGTACCAAACAAATAAAACCCTTAAGGCAAGGGTACACACACAATAAGAGTGTTAGGACCAAGTAAGACAAGTGACCAAGAGTCAACAAGGGGACCACAACCCACACAACCATAAGATTAAAGTGAACCATAAGGGTGGACAATCATTCACCAAAAAGGACCAAAGACTTTGAACTTTTCTCTCTCTCAATGTACAATGTTTTATATATAATTTTGTCATCATTGTATAGGGGGAAGATCCAAACGGATGGTACGATATTTTTGTCCTTAACACTACTCCTAAGGGTTAGGTACTAGGGACATCGTCAAGGGGTGGCCAGTACCTTGAGAAGCAACCTAGCAATAACCGATTATGAGGGAGAACATCATTATCTCCCATTCTTGACTATTGGCTTTCAGCCCTAGGTTGAGTTTCAATCTCACACTGAATCATGTTGATCAACCCAAGACCCTAACCGGGTCCTCCATTCTCTCGGAGAATGGTTCTCAGTACTAAGCTAAGTTTCAGTCTCACACTGAAAGTTGATCAACTACCTGCAGGACTTTCTGGGACATCGCGTCCTTGGTTCTAGATCAGAATATGTCTCTGCCTCTACCTGCAGGATCTACTTGGACATCGTGTGCTTGGTCCTATACTAGAATACCCTAGAGGCACATAGGGGCCCTAGCCACATGCTAAGGGCTTTTCCATGGCATGAACTGTTTGGTCCTAGATCAAGAACCCCAGTAGACTACTAGGGGCCCTAGGCTACCTTCTAGGGTCTTACTCTGTCCTAATCAAGTGACTAGGGTACCATCCTCTCTGAGAATGGGTCTCACAGATGCACAAACTTTAACAAGGATGCCATGATCGAAGAATACCAGTCCATTATGAAGAATGATGTTTGGGATGTGGTTCCAAAACCGAAAGGAAAGTCAACGCTGACTTCCAAATGGATCTACAAGACGAAGCATTCAGCAGATGACAGTATTGAGAAGTACAAGCCAAGGTTTGTGGCTCATGGTTTCTCCCAGAAAAAAGGAATAAATTATGAGATATTTTCTCCTGTGGCGAGATACACTTTGATTAGAGCTATACTTGCAATAGCTACAGTGATGAAATGGAAGGTACATCAGATGGACATTAAAACAACTTTTCTTAATGGTGTAGTGGAAGAAGAAGTGTATGTGGAACAACCACAAGGATTCGAGACACATGATAGGAAAACATATGTGTGCAAATTGAAGAAGGCATTTTATTGATTAAAGCAGGCACCCAAGACGTGGTATGGCAGAATTGACAGTGTTATGATGATCTTGGGCTTTACTATGGGCTTTACCAAGAGTAAAGCAGATTCCAACCTTTACTACAAGGTTGTGGATGGAAGACCAATGATATTGTCGTTATATATGGATGACCTGTTTCTAACAGAGGACAAGATGTTGATCATTGAGTGTAAGAAGGCGCTTGTTGCATAATATGAGATGAAAGACCCGAGTATGATGCATTATTTGTTAGGTCTAGAGGTGTTGCTGAAACCGAATGAGATTTTCCTTAACCAAGGAAAATATGTTGTAGAGATCCATAAGAGATTCGGGATGTTGGATTGTAAACCCATGCCTACACAGACGGTGACGAACCTGAAGTTATTGAGTGATACTTCTTCAAAGACAATGGATGCCACCATGTATAGACAAATGATTGGTTCGTTGATATATTTGACGAACACGAGGCCAGATATATGTTTTGCGATGAACACATTTAGCCAGTATATGGTTGAGTCAAGATGTGTTCACTTGATTATGGCAGAACATGTGATTAGGTACCTAAAAAGTACAATGGACTATGGACTCAAATATGTTTCATAGCATGAGATAAGACTGCAAGGCTATGTTAATTCATATTGGGCTGGTAGTGTCACAGATCAGAAGAGTACATCAAGATGTTGCTTTAGTCTGGGGTCAGATATGATTTCATGGCTTAGCAGGTAGCAGACTACTGTGGCACTCAGTATGACCGAGGTAGAATATATAGCAGCATGTTCAACCAATGGCGAAGTTTTGTGGCTTCAGAAGTTGTTTGCAGGGTTATATGACCTCGAGCTGGAGGTGACTTAGTATCTTTTGTGACAACCAGAGTTGCATAAAGTTGACTAAGAACCCCATGTTTCATGACAAGTCAAAGCATATCGAGATCAAGTACCATTATATTCGAGATATGGTGCAGAGGGGGGGGGGGGCTGTGAAGCTCCTGTATATTGTGACAGACGAACAGATAGTTCATGTGTTAACCAAGCCTCTGTCAAGGGTAAAGTTTGAGTGCTTCAGGGACACGCTTGGCGTAGTGTAGAACAACTTCCCTACCTAGGAGGAAGTGTTAAGTTACAAATGTGATTCCAGGGGCCATAGCACATTGAGTGTCGCAACAGGTAGCCATTAACGGGAACATTACCAACTAGGGCACAAGTCGCCTTGACCTCGCACAAGGTCAGGATGCCCAGTCTTCAGAGCTTGAAGACTAGGTCATGTGGACTAGGGATTCCCAGCTCTCGGGATGGAGGGCCAACCTGAATGGGTTGGAGGGTTCCTAACATTGTGTTAAATGGCTAGTGTGTGCGCACTAGATCACCTAAACTTGTGGTTAGATGCCCAGCCACTGTGGATTGGTTGCCTGGTGGTGCCAACCAAAAGGGCCAGTCTTCAAGCTAGTCAGCCAGATTCTGAGTGAGATGGATGTTCAGTTTGTGTGAGATAGATGCCTACTTCGATGTGAGCTAGATGAAGTCCTATAATGACATAAGATCCAAAAGGACGCCAAAACCCATAAGGTTTGAAAGAACAATGAGGTTGTACCCACTAGTGACATGTTATGTATGATGTTGATGCCATGGATGCATGATGTGGATGATGGCTTGCTCGTACAAAACTTCTAGCGATGGATAGATTCGTGGAAGTCAACAAGTAAATGGTCAAAAAATATAGTAGTGCAGAAACGGTGTTGAATATCGTGCCAGAAGAATACCTTCCTTGCTAAGAGGGAGTGTTGATGTTTTATGTAGCTTCGGAATATATTCTTATTGTGTTTGATCAAGTAAAAACCCTAAAAGAAACAATGCTAAGTCACACTTGTAATGTCGGCCAAGAAGATTCCAGAAATAACTAATAAACAATAATATATTGTCTCCTAGACAAGTCGGCCCAGTCTAGTGAAGAAGTCGGCCCCACAGTGGAACAAGTCAGTTATAAGACAAGTACAAATAGAGGGGATGCCCTCCTCATTTGCACAACAACCACACAAGTAAGTTCGCTCAAGCCAATGAGACAAGTGCGCAAGAGAGAGTAGCAACATTTGAAGGAAGACTAATATCTTATGGTTATCTTATCTTTGTATTTGGGGTATCTTTCTATGAGAGAGCTTTAGCTCTTCATTGTATTGGCATTGTACTTTGTTGACGAATCTATACTCAAGAGGTTCTTTTGGGTTTTCTTCCCCAAGAGGTTTCCCAAGATAAATCTTTGTGTGTGTCGTGAATGTCTTTCTTTCAGTGATCCTTATGCATGCAGCTATTTTGATATCAAGCCAATTGAATTAAAGATTGTCTAACATAACTGCTTTCAACTCTAAGTAAAATTTTAACTCTCTCAAACGTTTCCTGAAGTCCCCGTCGAAGTATCCGAGTACTGGAAACCTTTGGCAAAAAAATTGGAAACTTTGCTTGGTTTGGAGACCCCGTCCCCTGATTTTGTGGATGCTAAGGAGACTTCTTTGACTGAACATTTTAAAAAATATATATATTTTTTTAATTTTTTTTACCATTTTGAAGAGGGAAGGGGTAGGCATCCATCCCCCTACCCTCTTAAGACCATGCCCTGCCCTACCAATGCATTTCTGATTTTCATTTGCCATTTTACTTGTCACTTGGAGCGAGGAAACAACAAGAAAAAAAGGCATCCCACAGAGGAGACAGCACGCAGACTTGATGTTCATTGTCATTTGTCATTTGACTTGATGGTCATTGTTCATTGTTCATTGTTCAATGTTTTTTGCATTTAGAATTTTGGATGTAGACTTGTAGTATACTCTATGTTGTATGGCATTGGACATATATCATGATTGATGAATCATGATTCATATGAATATGCAAACAGTAATTTGAATTTCCACTTGGTTTATGTCTTACAATTATCTAATATCATGTTTATAACTTTATACTTAAGGTTCATATGTAATTTCCACTTTATATTAATGCTTCATGTACTTTGAAGCAATGTGCATGTTACTTATTGAAATTGAATGCTAGTGAAACTGATTTGATTTTTTATTTCATATATATATATATACACACACACACAGTACCCTCGACGTACTCAAGTCCCCTATTTCAAAAAGTGGCATCCTTGTACCCGTCCCCATCCCCAAGTTTCCTGGAAAGTTAGGTATATTCATTGGTGGATTAATAATTAGTCTTGTGTATGCTTCTTGCTTTAATTTTCACATCTATTAAGAGCATTTCCTTTGAATCTAGTGTCAATCTATTGTGCATTCTTTTATTGGATTCATTGGCTACTCAATCCCATATTGACATTTCAATATCTTTTATGGCGCTTAAGTTTTTACTCAGTGCAAGCTATTCCATTGCTCATACATTTGTATTGTACTTAGTCTAGACAACTCTACATTGATAAAATCTTCCAATCTAGACCATAAAATATATATATCATTAATTCGTTAAGGATACCCACCCTGGCATTGGATTAAAGAAGTATGCCTAAAGTGTGAGTTTGTGTGTTGTGGTGACAATGACATCCAACCTTTGTTGCCATCTAGGTTGCGTTAGTGGGTTGAGATCATTCCCACTAATGTACAGGTTGGCAGGTAACACTTTCCACGGTATTTTTGTTTTGTATGTAATTTTTAAAATACAATGATTATAATTCAAACTTAGAAAACTTTTCATGAAGTGTATACTATATAGGATAAAAGAAGAGCTAAATGGATGTTACTGCAAAGGGAATGCTATCTTTTACATTGTTAATGGCTTGAGTTACTGCAATTGCAATGAATAGATTTATACAGCTTGTTTCAATCACTTAAAGTAATCAAAGAGAGAAAATTCATTATCCATGGTATTTTTGTTTTGTATGTAATTTTTAAAATACAATGATTATAATTCAAACTTTTTTTTTGTAAGTAACAAAAAATTGTATTAAAGTACTGTTGGCCTGATTTTCTGGTCTAGGCCAATAAGGAGATTATGCCCACACAATCAGCTTAAAGCAGCGTCCGGTGTGTTTGGAGTAGCAAAATCTCGCAGGTTATGGTCCTGCTACCAGCTGAATTTTTCTCTTAAAGAGAAACTAAAATTCAGCAAAATCTATCCTAATGCTATTTTTCTGTCTAACTAAACCCTAAAGATTAATTGAAACTACCTATGTTATCCTATACTTGCTTTCTTAAGGAAAGTCTTCGATTGTTTAAAATTTTATATTTAACTTTTCTGAATATAAAAGACTGTTTAAATTATTCTAAGATTGCACAAATTCTATTTAACAGCTAATAACTAAAATATACTAAATAAAACTAATCTGAACTATTTTGACTATCCTATCTCAGCTGAGAGCGATTTTGAGATGCTATATCAATTATTAATTAATATAAGATGAACAGAAAGATAAATTGTATGATCTAAATAAAAATATTTAAGTCATACTCCTCAAACTATCTGCTATAACATAAATCGTCAGAGAGACTGAAAATAAACAGTTACTTCAATTTTCTGAAGAGTTTAATTAATTAATAACTAATAACCAACATAGATATTTGAATAAAAGATAATGTCCAGTATGAAACCACTGTAAAAATACAAATGATGTCTAACAGAGATAAATGAATATCCTCATATCTTGAATTTATAGTAAAAATACCAATAAATTCAGTCACAATGACATATTAATTCAAATATAATATTGGGCTTGCTGACAAAGTGAAAATTATAAATAAACACAAGCATAACAAAGCATACTGTATTAATTTAAAATAGAAGATAATATACTGAAATATAGAGTATATCCAAAACAATACCAGTCATGATATCAACCTAGAGATTTCCAATTGCATCCCATATCCAAAGATCCAACTTCAGTAATGAAATAAAACCAGCAACAAAATATATTTCAAGTATCTCTCTTCAGTCACTCCATCCTCCCCTTTCTTCAATAAGTTTTCAAAGTTTTTATAATAAAGGATAATAACTGCCTTTCCTTATTCTATGCAACTAAAGCTAAAAATAGATCATCAAGTTCATTGACTATCGAACATCTAGGGCTTGATGTTTTTTTTAATTATCGTCTCCTTCAATAGTGCACCTGCAATCTGAATCGTCGATTCTGTAATTGCTTTCTTATCTTCAAATGTCAATTTGTCCATGCAGCAACTATTATTTGACATCTGAAACATTTGCTGGCTTAGAGGAATTGGCCAATTGAACAGCCACGTCTTCAAACTGAAATCCAACATATCAAAAACGTCCTGAAACTGTGGAGAAGAGCAATGACATATCCACCTGTTTTTAGATAAACAAAGGCATCTTATTAAAACCCAACTGAAACAGAAATAACAAACGAAACTACAATTCATATATGTGTGCCTGTAAAATCTGCGATTTTACAGGCATACACAACAAAGTTGTTTTTCCTGTTGACAGAGAAGCAAATTATGTAACCGAAAATGGAAATAATCATTAAGCCCTCTTAACGAATTAACCACTACGCCGATCGGAGTCGGAAACAAAATTTGACCTAGAATATGGGCGAGAAAGCTCCCAATCGGAAGTCGGAAAGACATGGGCATCGGCAGATGAGAGCTTTGCAAAGCCGTAACAACGGAAGATAAAAGACTACAGTCATGCGACTAACAAACCAGCCCGCATCGGTGGGCGGCGCGCTTTACGTTTCGGGTGATTAGTCACTTTGGGATCCGCAACGGCGGAACATAAAGGGCTTTAGAGAGCCGCAACAGCGGAACGTAAAGGACATCGGAGCCGCAAACGGCGGAAGATAAAGGACATCACGCCCCGCCACATAAGGTTCGAAATCAGAAGAGAAAACAACTAACATATCAGAAGGGTTTATTCTTTCTGCGGCCGCAACGTCGGGTGATTAGTCACTTTGAGAGCCGCAACGGCGGAACGTAAAGGACTTTCGGAGCCGCAAACGGCGGAAGATAAAGGATTTTCTTAGCCGCAAACGACAAAAGATAAAACCCAAGGATCGACGAAACAACAAAGCGGATCTTGAAAGGTCAATTCGATAATCGGAGGGCTTTGTATTTTGCCGTCTGCAACGGCGGAAAAAGTAGTATCAAACTGATCCGATGCGAAAATCAAAAGTTCACCGGAAATGCGTCGGAAACAAATATTCTGACTGAAGCTTATTACTTCTCTGCAACGGCGGAGGCGTAAGCCTAAAAATCTTCCGATTCGATCATTTCAATGAAAGAAACGTTGGGACAATTCACTTACCATTCACTTAGAAACTGGATTTGCTTGGTATGTTGAAGGTGTGTGGCACTTATGGTCATTCCAATGAAATATGTTGAGGATCATAATAATGTTTATATAACTTTGTCTTCATAATAAGAAAATCAAGAAATTAATGAGCAATTCTATACTCAAAAGATAAATACTCTCATTAAATATATTGGTGAAGAATGAGTTTTCAAAATGATGATCCACCCAAATTCCCAGAATTTTGTTTATGTAGTAAAGATTGAAAATCAAGGAAACTGTTGAAATATGATTTTAATCCAATTTAGCCCAAACTGAAATCATGTAATCAATAAGGAAATACAAACATCAAGAAATCCAAAGGACCAAAATAGCATAGATCTACCGAAAGACCATAAACTTGTTGCACGATCTTAAGACACAATAAAGAGAAAAATGTCAATCATGCCCAATCAAAGGATGTCATCATACCATACCTGCATAGATTACTCATATCACTAAGTCCTTATTTCATAACTGGCAAGTCAAAGAGAAACAAAGATAACAAGTCAAGGATCAATAAGAGATCATCAGATGTTTGGTTGAATCAAGCAAACAAAAGCTAAGTATTTACAAAATTATATGGGGGGCCCCTTTTATTTTGAATAAAATCAAGGGGAGTTGTTGGGGTGCCAACAAGTACAAAAAATATTACATGCATAGTGTTTGAGACACGTGTATCCTTAATGTCAGGGAAGCAACAACAAATTGCGACGTTTGTCGAGAACTTGCCCTTTGTGAGGGAAACCAAGTTTCTCCTGTCAAAACTATCAGATCTATTCGGCATGTTAACAAAGGTAACAGAAAAGAAAAAAACAAAGAAGATTTTTAGATAATCTTGGGACCTTACGACTTTCGCCATGGTTCTTCAACAATGGGACATGGCTTGAAGTAGTCGTCATCCTCACCGAAGAGGGCAGGTTCAAGGTCCTAATGCAGCTCCGCTGCAAGAGGAGGTGCTGACATCTGTTGCGGCAGGATGTCAGTCTACACGCACCCTTCTTCAGTCTACCCCCTTGTCGCCACGTCAAGTGGAGCCTCTGCCATGCGTCCTGTGTGCTTCGTGTCTTGGCTCTGGTGATTTTCTTTGGTAGGGTTCTGTTAGTTTAGACTCGGTGAAGCCGAGGATGTTTCCTGAGCAGAAGAGCTATCAAAATCGCTGGAAGTTGAAGTTGAGGGAGCACAGTCGTGTTCCCAGAGCAGCTGGGAAAGAACATTCTTCATCTGCCAATAGTGGGAAAGCCTTTGCCGCAAGGGTTGCGTTGTGCAATGATGAGCAACAGCCTCAGCTTCCCAGTCATCCACCGCTCTACGCACACTTCGGGGGATATGGGATCTATACCCAGCTGAAATGGTACAGCCCAGCGTTGCTCAGCCTCTTACTCTCCTGAAGATGCTACCACTACGAGGCGTTGCACGGAGTCTGAGCGGCATTGTCAGTGAGTGAATTACTTGCTTGTTGTTTCTTTCTCTGTTTAGACTGAGAACTAGAAATCGAGAATGCAATGGAGCAGTCGAAAAGGATGCGGAATATCATATGCTTCCTAAACCAAGTCCATGCAAGGCCGTCAAGCAGGATGACCTTGTAGCTGATCCGAGCGTCGGTGGCCATTAAATTCCTATGATGTGTGGAGAGAGCCATCAAAGTCAAAGCCTGTGCGAGGTGACCGATAGTACAGGGTATAGTTCCTTCCAAGTTAGAACGCCTTCGTCGGGGGGAGGGCTGCGTAAATATCTAGGAGGCGGTGACATCTGCTGCAGGTGGCATTTAATGAAGAGTCCCACCTCCCGCCATGTTCCTCCTCCTCGAAACACCTGCATCCGGGGATAATTCAAACTAACAAAACATTTCATTAAGTTTATAGGATAAAAGAAGAGCTAAATGGATGTTACTGCACATGGAATGCTATACTTTACATTGCTAATGGCTTGAGTTACTGCAATTGCAATGAATAGATTTATACAGTATGTTTCAATCACTTAAAGTAATCAAAAAGAGAAAGTTCATTATCGAAATCTCAAACAGTGGTTCAGGAAGACACCATGGCTTTTAAGAGTTGACAGATTGAAAACCAAAATGCATCCAGTCCAATACCTTTATAACTGCTGTAGCTGAGGCAGATATTGAACGTAGATTATAACTGTTCACACACAGGAAATGAATGATTAATAAAGCCAAACTTATAGGACATAGAAATTAGATTGAAAATGCAGGTAACAACAAACATCTATGAATCACAAAATAATCCTTACCCTCCTTCTAAAATAACAAGCATCTTTCCCTTTGAGAGACAACTCAACATCTGGGTCATGTGTGCAAAACCATCTGGAGTGACCTGTAAAAAGGATTCCTCAAGTAGAATTATTGTACCATCTGTGTAAATCAAAATGAGGGCAGTGATGTATATGAAGATCTGTGAAAAACACACCACCTGATTGTGAAGATGTACAATGCATTATGTAAAAGGGCCACAATAATCCTAATTTGAATCAAAGTTGCAAATATTATTTCAGGGAATATATCTCCGAGGGTCCAGAAAGACTCTTATCACAAATATTGGCAAAAAATAATGGAAAATATTGGCAAGCATAAACTTGACCCTGAAAAACTTTGGAAAACTCGGAAAAATTGGGAGAAATCAGAGATATTTGCAAAACTAATTTGAATAGTAATTGTTCCATATAACTATATAAAAGGTTATTGGGATATGTACGACTGTATTTAATGAACCATGAGAGGAATAACAGAAAGGGAGATGAAGATAATGGGTGCAAGTATTACTTCACAGCAACCAAGAGGATCACCCTTTGCAGCATCAAATCCTGCCGATATTATTGTTAAATCAGGTCCAAACTGCTCCGCTGCAATCAAATCATATCAGATATAATGTTAGGTAAAGGACACTCTGATTGGTCAACTTATTTCCTTTAACAAGCAAATAATATGAATATCCACCAATCCCTGAAAGGAAAAAATCAATTTGCAATTTGCCATATATTTTTATCTTTCCATTTTAAACTTAATGTATAACTGTCATTTAAAATTGTGACCTCAAAATATATCCAACGGTTTTCCTAGCTTAATTTGAGAAACTTCTAGGTTTGATGATGGGTTAAATAAAGTCCCACGACACTAAACGCTGATCAAGAAGAGATCAATAACTTAACCTAGCCAGTATATTAAGCTGAGTTCAAGCCTCAAGGTTATAGCCCTGTTTTCAGGATATTGACAGAAAAATCAGCAATACCTGCACAGTAATTCTGATTAGCCTCATTGCCAATCCCCCAATCGTCCATCAATGCCAGAGGTTATAGCAATAATAGTAGGCATTTAATAATTTTGATTATTATTATCCTATTATACAAAAGGCGTCTTTCAGCTATTTCAGTAGTCACTAGTCCTAGAGCTCTCAAAACACATAAACTCTCTAAAGATCTCAAAACACATAGACTTCAAAAAACTCAAAAACCTAAGTCACAAAGGTTCTCCAATATCTGTAAGGGTGTCCTATGCCTTTGGATGCAGTCAGAGGGCACAAAGATCAGATCTTGGTGATTGAGAACAAATCTGGGCAATCTAGCAGCCCTAAAGAGCAGATCAGGGTGTTTTGATGGACATTCTGAACTCTTTCCAGCAGTAAAAGGGATAGATTATATGCCTTCAACAACAGTAAAACCAAACCTGGGCATCATTTGAGGCATCTTCTTATAACAGCAGCCCTAAAACTGTCCTCATGTGTGCTGAAGAGCGATGTCCTGTATAGAAGCATTCACCAAGCAGCAGTGCTCCTAAGTCTGGGGTAATCATGTGCACAATTAAGCATAATTCAGACCTGTCCCTAACCTCAAAGAAGAAGTGAGAATCCTTATATTCAATTTCAAGGTGGATTTCGGCAAGTCTTAAACCTCAAACAGCCATATAAATCAGCAGATCTGGGCACAATTTGTGGCCATCATCATAATGGTTTTGTAGCAGCAACTTAAGACTAGTAGTCCTGTGTATCAAAAGATTCACTAACCAACAAGTCTGGCATGAAATTCAAGATCTATGACAGCTGAGCAGTAGTACCCAGCCTCATTTCACACCAGTTTTCAACCACTTAGGTGGACTGTTTATACAGCTGTCATTTGTTCCCCAATCTTGCAGCTTGAAGAAGCAGTAACCAGCAGCCTTGTAACCAAATTCCAGTAAAGAGGATTGAGCCACAAGAGGAGATGTCCAGCATAGATGAGGGACCAACTGTTTGAGGAGATTCGCATAATCAGAATCAGTGTTGCACATATCAGCAAAATATCGAAATATCGGATATATCGCCGAGTTTTTCGCCCTTCCAATATATCAGATTTAAAAAATCTCGACATTTCCAATTTATTCCGACATTCTGATAGATTCAAATATGTTGGCCTGCTGCTGGAAAGTGCAAAAAAAGTGTGTCTGTTTATAACTTCATATCATACATTTTTTGGAAACCACACCTAAATTATGTTTAAGCTAGGGCTTTAACAAGAAATATTTCTTTTTGAATAAGGAGACTATAACAAGGTCCTACCAGTTTACTTTTCTTCTTGTTCATATTTTATGATCAATACATTTATGTAATGGTGTTTCAATGAAAGCATATATCATGCATCAAATCTTGGAGTAGGATCACACCTAATTGTTTAGCACCTTGATGAGAAACATTTATGTAATGGTGTTTCAATAAAAGTATATATCATGCATCAAATCATGGAGTAGGATCACACCTAATTGTTTAGCATGTTGATGAGTAGAGCACCTTTTCAGAGGCCTACATTTGTTAAGTTTCTAGCAATCTAATTCAGCATACATAGATTAAATGTTGCATGTTGTAACAACGCTTCTCACTATCCCCACTCACTTATTTCCATCCCTCCTTGTTCCCTTATTCACTCCATTTTCCCAACCTCAATAGGCACTAGTCTCGGTCCTCCTTCCACTCTATTTATAAAGCCCATACTACAACTGATGTTTTCCCGAATTGACTCTTCACATCACCATGAGTCTTATTTGCATATGCTTTAGCATTCCTACGTTTCAGTTTAGTAATGATATGTGACCACTTGACATTTTATGCATCTTATTTATTAGTTGTATCATCAGATTTATGTAGTGATGTCTCTATTTCAAAGAACTAAAAATGGCTGAAAATAGCGATTTTTCCTCAGGTCGAAAAATCGCCGAGGAAAAATTGTGAATTTTTTTTATCTTAAAACTGTGTGATTTTTTCATAATTCGTGTGCCACAATGGAAAAAATTGCCAAGCTGACGGGATCTATGGGTTAAAAGGGAAAAGGGGGGTCAATTTTGCATTTTTGTTTGATCTGATTGTTGGAGAAGGAGGGTGAAGGGCAGGAGGAACCCATATGTTGAAATTTAACATGTGCATGAAATTTAATAGCAGTAACAGCTCTTTTAAACTTTTACAGACTGTAATAGATAGTACTCGGTTTGTTAGCAGCAGTAAAACATTAGCAATAGGACAAAAACACCAAAGCATTAATAATTCATCCTCTAAATGAGATAAACAAGTTTGTACATGAGCAGAAGATAGTTACATCAATTTTGTTCACAGAACTCTGAGATGAATGTGGATAAAAATTACCAAACCAAGCTGTCACAGCCTGTGTTGTTCCAGTCTACGAGAAATTGATCTGTGGAAGCCATAGCAAGCTTACCAATAACTGCTGCCACCGTGGACTGTTGGTTGACTGCTGCTACCTTCGTGGACTGTTGACTGTTGCTACCGTGGTTTGTTGGTAGCCCTAGTGGGCTTACCACTAACAGTTGCTACCACTGGACTGTCCCACCATGAACTGAGGCAGCTCTGCTGCTGCTTCCGTGAAGGAAAATGGGAGTGGGCACAATAAAAAAGAAGCCCTAGTGACTTCTGAGACCAAGAGCAGAGAAGATGATGGCTGATACCACGTTAGAAAGATGAAACAGACACCAGCAGATAGCCACCGAAAATTCCTCAGTCCAAAAGATGTTGCGATAGAGGAGAAGAAGAACTCAGCAGAAAACCACGACTTGTCTTTTGGAGTAGTGAATGATGATCTTGGATGATGATAAAACAATTTAGAATGTTTTTTTATTTATAGTTCATCAAACATAAGATGTTTCCACATGTTGCCGCATTTCACACACCTGGGTCACGTGGCAGAAATCTTCAAGCCACTCAGTGTGTCCTTGGGGGCAAGTCTCGAGTCAAGGCTGTCACCTTGTTCTTGACTCCTCCGTTTAGCCTCAACTCCTAACGGAGCCAAGGGGGTTAGACCCTATTATGTTACTAAGGATGATTTCTTAGTGTGATGATGTTAAACTGAAACAGTTACTTAGGAGTTTGAATATTTTAACTATAGACAATTAAAGATGACGAGATACGAAAATAAACACACAAAAGCACAAAGCTGATACACAATGTATATATGAAGCAAAAAATGACCAGTGCCTTAAAATGGAGTCAAATCATTAAGATCGATGTGCTTGCATGTGCTTGGAGTGAATGTTTTGCGATTGCATCTTGGTATGTTTTAAGTTAAATGCGAAGTATGAGTTGATTAAATTAGGCAAAGGGGGACTCCAGATATACCCGAGAGTACTTGGAGTATGTCCAAAACTAAACCTTTACGGCTACCCGCAAGGAATATGTGGGCTGAAATGGAGTCTCTGGGGCTATTGTTCGTAACGCACCCATTAGGGTGTGACAGAGATTGGCGCCCCGAGGTCACTTTTCAGTAGGTTCCCGCTTCCTTTGGGTATTTTGCCACCGTAGAGGTCTGATCTAGGTGTTGGATTTTCACCTGATGGTTTGTCAATTGGGAAGAGTGAGTCCTAATTATACTAGTCACCCAAGTGCTTTTGATACAGCTTGACTGATCGGACGAACCGCAGCCAAGTGCAGAGCATACACACTGGAGTCTTGTAATTTTTAATAAGTTTTAAACCGGATGTTCTTGTTTAAAAGAAAAGCCTCCAAGAACCTCTTTCGATCAAAGTGGATCTCAATCAGGGAATCGAGGAGGGGTTAATTTTAAAGTTGCTAATAAACAAATGATAGAAAAAAGCAAACAGATACACAGTTCGAGTTTCTTAATTAATCCTACCACGAATCTCTTTCCCCTTTCGGGTCAATTGGGAAATCGTGGGGTAAGTATTATGATTACTTTGAAATGTAAGATATGGAGTATGATATTAATAATGAAGTAAAGTATACTACCCTGCAGATTAGATCAATTCTAGTAAAAAAGAAATGAACATAAATTGACGAAAAAGGCATCGACACAAATCCCCCCAGGGGGGATGGGGAATGGGCTCGAAAGAGCCTATTCCAAAGATGATTTTATTTATTAATGGTTACAATATCAGAGGACTGATATATCAGAAACAATGAACATAAATCGACGAAAAAGGCACTGACACAAATCCCCCCAGGGGGGGTGGGGAATGGGCTCGAAAGAGCCTATTCCAAAGATGATTTTATTTATTAATGGTTACAATATCAGAGGACTGATATATCAGAAACTTCTTGGTCCTTATATAGGCTGAAACCAAGATTTTACAACTTTGGGAAAAAATTGAGTTTTTTGGTGAAAAGAGAGACCCCTGGGGGGATTTGAATGCTCCTGAGATCACTTCGGACAGCAGCTTCCTTTTCTTTCTAGCAGACCTGCTAAAGGATAGCGAGCAAGTTAGAACAACATATGCCCAAAAGCACTTTAAGAGTACCTTTGGATCAGCCTACTTTATCTCAAAAAATAATGCGGTTACACTAGCTAAACCGGCGAAAAAGGAACCAAGGAAAGCAAGCTTTCCTTGGGATCTTGGCTTGCTGTTTGTGCAGCCAATTAAAGTGCACTAATATTGCAGAATATTAAATTTATAACAGCGCAGCGAACAGAAATTTAATGCATGTGATCTACAAGTTTTCTTTAAAATTCATGCAAAAAGGACGATTTCCCTACAGCTAGATCTAGGATGCTTATGAAATTTTTTTAAGTGCGAGATCTAGGATATGAGCTATGAAATATCAGATCTATGTATATTTTACTTTGATGAAACAGATCCAAATGAAATCACAGCTATGAACTGAAAAAGTAACCGGGAAAGTGTTGATTTTGAGGGAGGAAGAAGAGGAGAAAAGTGTTGTTTTCCTTGAAGATCCACAGTGGAGCTTTCAGGTGGAATGTCGAGGGAATATGCCTTTTGGAAGGTTTTGAAGAGAATGAAGAAACAAACTAGATCAGCATCCTCTCCAAAGTATGAACCTGCAACTCAGCTGAAATCAAAGAACTTGCCAAGAAACTTGTGAGATCCGATTAGTACATACAAAGAGATTCAAGATAACATGCATATAAGCTTATAGGACATGCTAAATCTAGATCTCTAAACATGCATCAAAGGAGAGTGACAGTCAATAAACTTATTGAACAACACCTTTCCTATCAAGATTGTAATAAGCTAATTACCAATCTTAACCATAGATCTACAAGAAATTAGCAAAAAATGACCACAGATACAGGTTACCTCAGTAAAACAATGGCAATAATCATCCACACATGTAATGGCACCACACCGTATTGCCTCCAAAGCTTTTCTTTATTTCAAAGGAAGAATTACAACAATACAATAGCAGCAGCACCTCAATCTCAGTTCTAACTAGCTTGGAAGAGGACGCTGTGCCTAGATATATACAAAATACAGGCCATCTAGCCCAAGGGGGGCGCAAATCCCAAGGAGACACATCAAATCAGCTGAAGGAGAGTTCATCAATGCCTGATCTCTGTCTAGCTGAGCCAGATCTGAGTCTCACTGAGTGCAACTGTCAATCGGGGGGCTGATCTGACTGACACCTCAACCTGTTGACTGAAGAATCCACCAAAACTCATCCAGATGAGCCAAAAACGTGTGGAGGAGAGAGGGAGGGCGAAATTCCCCATAAAGGATGCTCAAGATCAACTCTGGATCCGATTTGATCCCCTCCTTTAGTCAAGGATTTGTCAGATCCAGTTAATTTGCTCCAAATCTGATTGATTTCAGTCAAATCGGTTGAGAATCCATTGATTTATTGATTTTGGATTTGCTCCATTATTCATCAATTTATTAATTAAAATAATCAATAATTGATTTTTGGGGCTTTCTGACCTGAGTGATGGAAGATCACTCAAAACTTAGGAAAAAGTGGGTCCATGGGTTTACATGGTGCTCTTAGCTTGAAAATGAGCACCTACATGACTGAAATCGATTATTTGGCCCACTTTTATTACAAAATCAATTTTTCCAATTAAACTATTAAAAAATAGCCTAAGTTTTTGGAAAAATTAAATTTTAATAAAAAACACTGAAAAAACTAAAAAATTGAAAAATTGATAAACACCTAGGGGGACTTAGACATGTTCATATGACTCAAAAATGATGTCTAGCATGCTTATACATTGACACATAGACTCTAATAATTTCAATAGGCCTAAATGCCAAGCCAACCACCCCAACTTTGGAGGTATGGAGTGAAAAACTCAGAAATTATCAGTCGTTTGTTCAACAACCAATAATAACCAAGGGAAAAGACACCCTGGGCTGATCGGATTGACAAATGAAGTCTAAGAGACCGAGTCTTTTACAGACACTATCATGCTAGAACATTTATTACAATTCCCCCATGGGGTATGAACATGTGATATGATATAACAAGCACTTCCCAGAAGTACTTCCACAGGTCTTCTGAGGTCTGAACAAGTTATCCCTGTCCGGTTCACCAGGCTCACTTGATAAAAAACCACTAAGTACAACTTAGGTGGTAACACCACATAATTAGGAGGTTGGCCTTAGGGCTTTTATTCTTTTCATCTTTGAGCATTGACTTTTAATCTTTTGTGGTCCATTGGTTTAGTCTTTGTCTTTGAGGCACATTGACCTTCATTTGATGGTCACTTGGACCAATACAAGTTGTGCTAGGGTTTCTTGGTCCTTCAAGTGATTTTAAGACCATAACAAGTCATCTCAAGGGTTCTTCAAGGTCCTCATGGTCCATACATGTCCACTCGAAGTGCATCTTCATAAATAAGGAGGATTATTACATACTTTATCTCGTTCTCCTCCTTGCCACCAAGATCAAGCGCTAGGTCTTTCAACCAAGGGTAGCTAGTCCATTAAGAAGGTCTCATAACCCATAGATCAAGGAGAGGAGTGCATCACTTGCCTAGACCCAGTCTAGTGCTTATGGTGATGACATGGTAACTGACCAGGTGCCTTAGCCCTAGGCTGCATCAGATGACTCAATGTCGATTACTTGATAACTGACCAAGTGCCTCCATTCTCCCAGAGAATGGCCCTCAACCCCAGGCTGAGGTCCTAGTGCCTGACTGAGTTGATTTCTTGGTAATTGACCAGGTGCCTCCATTCTCCCAAAGAATGGCCCTCAGCCCCAGGCTGAGGTCCCAGTTCTAGACTGGGTTGATTTCCTGGCAACTAACCAGGTGCCTCCATTCTCCTAGAGAATGGCTCTCGATGCTGCTTAGGAAAAATCAACACCATCAACCATTGTGGAGGCAAACAAACACCATTTGCTATCACCATCAAGAACTTTTGTGGAGCAAAGGTTCAAGATTCAAAGCATTTGCCAACCAACCAACTCAATCTTCCTTTCACAAGTATGTACATTGTATCCCACTGTTTCTTCTATCTTTTCCATAGATTATTTTGCATGTTTGCATGCATTTTTTCTTGCATATTTATTTGCCTAGATTTTGCTATTTTTTTGTGATTTTGTCAATGATTTCCATGCCCATAAATATGAAAAACAGACACAATCTAAAGGGGGTTTTCAATGGAACAACAAGATTGTTTTTTTAGTTCTTTAGCCATCCTCTTGTTCTCATTTTTCACGGCTTAAAAACTAAATTTAGCGGTCTGAATTTTTAAACCAAATTGCTGCTATTTTTTTTCAGAAGGGGTTTAATGTATTTTTTGTGTTTTGTGTGCCCTAGGCTTGCATTTTGAGGTTGTCGTTCCTTTTGCAAAAATGCCAAAGACTTTGGACCACTATTGGTAGTATGGTGAGCCCAAGGATGGGACAAACAAACAAAATTTGAAATACAAATTGTGTGGTCATTGCATGACGGGAGGGATTAGCACATTTAAATACCATCTAGCTAAACTCCTTGGGCATGATGTTGGCCTTTGTACTACACTGACACCATAGATCATGAGATCTGCACATGACTCAATCAATGAAAAGAACAGAAAGAAGCATAAGATCGCAGCAAACAAAGTTGAGCTTGCATTTTTTGGCTTAGCAAGAGGTTAAGGGGTGAGGTAAAGAGATATCACTCTACCAATGTCGGTGTGGGTAGTGGGAGGGGCTCCACTAATTCACCTTTCAAGAGGAAGCGGAGCTCATCCTTTTTTGTTCCATGTACAGGAGCTATAGCACAACCTTCTATCACTTCAGTTGTAAAGAAAACAGAGAAGGCACAAGCAAACATGGTAATGGGGAGGTGTCTTTACTGGAGTGACATACCTCTCACCATTGTCGGAAACAATTCATTTTGGCAACAAATGCATGATGCCATTGCAGTAGTTGGCCCAAGGTATAAAAGAGCCACCTTTAAGGAGTTGAGGGGGCCAATCCTTCAAGCAGAAAAGGACATAAGTGCTAGGTTGGGGGAGTTCAAGAAGTCATGGGAGAGCACTGGATGCACAGTCATGTCAGATGGTTGGACAGATGGTAAGGTTAAAACCCCTATCAACTTCTTGGTACATTGTCCTAAAGGTACCATGTTTATTAAATTAGTGGATGCATTGGCATATGTGAAAGATGCAGCACTCTTATGTGACTTGATGGAAGGGTTCATCCACAATATCGAGGTGCACAAAATTATTATAGATAATGCAACTAATTATGTTTCTACTAGTAGGATGCTTATGGAGAGGTAACCCACTTTGTTTTGGACTCTCATTATATTGATTTGATGTTGGAGGATATGGGAAAAATTCCCTTGATCAAGGAGGTATTTGATCATGCTAAAAGCATCCCCAAATTCATATACAACCATGCTTTTGTTCTCAGCCTCGTGAGAAGGCACACCAAAAATAGGGAGTTGAAGCATCCTGCAATCACGCATTTTTGCCACCACCTTCATTAATCTTTAGCCTTTGCTTAAATATCAATATGACTTGAAGCAAATGTTTGTTTGTGATGAGTGGCAAGATTGTGCATACAGCAGGAGAATCTTAGAGTTTGCACTTTAATTCAAGCTTGTTAGATCTTTAATCTAATGTACTAGGATCTATGAAAGATAGACAAGCACATCATAAAAGATAGACACAAAGATTTTATTCTGGGAAACCCAAACGGGAGAAAACCCAACAACTTCTTTTGTATAGATTCGTCACTTAGTACAATGTCAAACAAAGATAGAAAACCCAAAGATAAGATGTCTTCTGCAACTTCTTCTTCTTTCCACCGAACTTGCCTCTTTCTCTCTCTTAGAGCGTACTTGCTTGTGTTGGTGTGTGTCCAAATGAGGGAGGACGCCTCCCTATTTATATTGATCATGTGTGTGACCTTTTTCCTAAACAAGGTCGACTTCTCTAACTAACTAGGCCTACTTGTCCTTGTGGGAGACCAAAAATACATTTTACATTATTCTCTTGGAGACTATTTCCCCGACTTACAATGGATGTTTTACCTCGACTCTTTAGATGACCAATTACAATAATGACATCTTAGATCATAGGGAAAACATCCCCAAAAGGAGGTACAATAAAAGTACAATAAAATACAATAATAATAATACAAATAATACAATGAAGAATATCTTTCCAAGTTACATTTTCAACAACACTCCCTCTTAACAAAGAAGGTATTCTTCTAACACGGTCATCACCACAACTGGACACAATCTCTGGACATCGGACATCATCACTAGATCATCTTCACGGGAACATCATCGTTGGATCATCATCGCTAGAACATCATCGTTGGATCACCATCATTGGATCGTTGCTGCAACCATTCTCATCCCGTCAACCATTGACTAGTGACATCTCTTGAATCTATATGTCCTCAAAAGTTCTACACATCCGACCCTTTTCCATGTTGGATGTAGGCCTAGTCCCAAACTAGGACTTCCTCCTCCTGATACCAGATCAGGGACTACATAGCCAGTCCTTTTTCATACTGGATGTAGGCCTAGTCCCAAACTAGGACTTCCTCTTCCTGATCCCAAATCAAGGACTATAGAGCCAGTCATTTTTCATACTAGATGTAGGCCTAATCCCAGACTAAGTCTTCACCTACTTGGCTGAGGATTCAATCTCAAACTGAACATGTTGATGACACCCTGGTCCCAGACTAGGTCATCCATTCTCCTAGAGAATGGACCTCAGCCCCAGGATGAAGTTCAGTCCCAGATGGAACATGTGATCAACACCCTGGTCCCATACCAAGTCATCTATTCTCCCAGAGAATAGGTCTCATGCCCAAGCAGATATTCAGTCCCAGACTGAAACATGTCAATCGACAACCTGGTCCCGAACCATGTCACCCATTCTCTCCATTCTCCTAGAGAATGGGCCTCAGCTCCAGACTGAACATGTTGATTGACCTTCTGGTCCCAAACCAAATCTTCCATTCTCCCAGAGAATGGGCCTCAGCCCCAGGCTGAGCTTCAGTCCCCGACAAGATCACTCCCTCTTTGGATGGACACAGGTCTGCACAACTCCAAGCTTGTTCTTGAAGTATTCAAACTTCACTCTCGCTAGAAACTTGGTCAAGATATCGGCTATTTGCTCATCCGTCACAACATACTGGAGCTTCACTGCTCCTCTCTGCACCATATCCCGAATATAGTGGTACTTGATCTCAATATGCTTCGACTTGTCATGGAACACCGAGTTCTTGGACAACTTCACACAACTCTGGTTATCGCAAAAGATACAAGTCACTTCTAACTCAAGATCAAACAAATATGACAGTAGCTTCTGCAGCCATATTGTCTCACTGTAATGTCCTCTTCTGCTTAGGCATTGAGGACCAACCCGCTAACCTATGTGATTCCTATAGGTTCGAGCGGGTACTGACAGTCAAGGAATCAGCCGAAGACCGATGCCATATATAGAAGATCTAGGGCATCAATATTATATCACCATTGGGTCGAAGAGGGCCACTAGAGCCAAAGGCTGCCTGCATGCATGACATCTGGGCAATATTTAATGATGCATGCACCTGATTAAGTCTCCATGCACATGCATGCAAGTCAACTACAAATTAAAAGATAGTGACCTAATTAGGTCAAAAGTTAGGGTTTTCGTAGTTAAGAGTTATAAAAGAAAGATAAAGTGAATGGAGAAGTCACTTATGTGATAATTGATTTGTGGAGTCGAATTGGAGAGCTCGACGATCTAAGTTGGGGTTGAGCGCATGCTCAACTAACTGGTGTATTTCGGCAACGAAATCTATCTGCCCTAGTTCATCATCAGGTTGGATCATCCAGGTTCAGCACTAGTTCATCATCAGGTTACATTCAACAGTTATTCCGGGAGGTTGATTATTCATCCAGCCAAAGGGTTTCACCATCACACTGTGTCACCGTGATTAGAGACAAAGCAATTTGTTTTCCTACCTACAGGGTTCAGAACTTCTGCATGCTGCTTCCATCATCATCAGAGGGGTATTATAACCCTAGTGCACATCATTCGGGCTTCTAGCAGCAGCTTATTTATTATTCTGGAGCTTATATAGTTTGAGAGGAGGGTGCATTCACCTGTGGAGGACGATTTGGTGTATCTCCTTATTCCTCCGGCAGAATCCTTACATGTTGGAACCAGTCTCTTCACCATCCGCTGATTTATATACTGGTATGTACATGCATTGATTTCTCCTATTTTATAGCATCTCAGTATTTTTCTAGGACACATATTTGCATGCAACTGCATGCATGCAAAGTTCGGAGTTTGCTTTCCTATTTGATTAAGGAGTAAGTCTATTAGCCATCTACAGTATACACATAAATAGGAAAATATCAGTTTGGGATATTACAGTGGTATCAGAGCTATCT
>LPNX011002442.1:1556165-1575824 GCA_001517045.1 Pseudotsuga menziesii | reverse complement strand
CTGCCAAAATACTCTCTCTTCTCCCTCTCTTCTCTATTCTTCTCTCTCAAGTTTTCTTTGGCTATTGTAATGTTGTTGCCCTATTGGGGTTTATAATACATAATCTTTGGAGGATACAATTGTTGGTGCACCCATTTTGTGGCTTGAAGAGTGAGGTAACTGTTTATGTTTGGTTATTGTTGCAATATTTATCATAGAAGCTCTCCACAAAGTTTTTTGTGGAGAGACTTGTAGGGAGAAGTTTTTCTATTTGCACTTGTGATTAGCATTGTAAGATTTTGCAAAGTTTTTTGCATGATTTATGGTGTTCTCATCTATATGTGTGAGTTTTGCATCTTTAGTTAAACTCTTTGCACGGATCCAAGCTTGGAAAAGTTCTCCCTCTAAGACCCTATCTTGTTTTCTATTTTAGGAACTAGTAATTTTGTTATTGTTTAATAGTAAAATCTAGTTTTCTTTAATAGATCCATGTTATATTTTTATTATATATTTCAGACCTGATTTCTTATTGTGTTTTAGGTGGCTAGAAATGCAATTTTCAGCCCTCTAATATTCAATTTGCTGATATCTTAAAACCCAGAGTTTTACTGTAAAATTATTGTATTTTTACACCAACATTTTCTAACTTCTTTTTGAGTTTCCTGTCATTTTCCAACAAGCTTTGGTTGTTGTTTTTTAGCAAGTTTTACAGTTTACAAGGGGAGGTTCTGCCGAAAATTGGCCCAAAAATACCTCACCCTTCAACCAACTCCAAAAGGGGTTCAAACCCTCACCTTTCTCTCTTTTTTTCTGATATTTGTAAACCCCAAAGAGAAGTTCTCTTGGGGTATTCTCCAAAAGTTTATAAAGCATTTGTAATCTATATGTAAATAGATTAGGAAGTAGAGTAGGAAGTAGACCACTAGTTGCTGATTTTCCATTTTAAATCAGTGTTGAAAAACTCTCCGAAAAATCGTTGACTTTTCAAAAGTCGCAAGTTTTTCCCTAAGCCGAAAAATCGGCTGGAAAAAATCGCGACTTTTTCACTTTTAAAAAAGTCGCGACTTTTTCCAAAAAATCGCGACTTTTTCGAAAAAAATCGCAAAGGCTAAAAATGGCAAGTCCCGACTTTTCCCAACTTTTTCTAGAAAATCTCCATTTTTGCTAAAATGGCTAAAATGACTAATTTTCCAAAAATTTGCCAATTTAGCAATTTTGTTGTAAACTAACACCTTTCCTCTACCGTATAAATATTTCAAAACTTTGTTGTATTTGAAAATTAAACCATGCAAGGGTAATCTTCACAAAATATGTATCCGTTTATCAAAGATCACAATGGTAATTGAATTACTTTTTTCACTAATAGGGAATGTTTTGAGCAAACATATTTTGAGTGATCATCATAGCACATTGTAGGAAAAAGAGAGCAGTACGGAGGGAGGTCTGGTACGGAGCTATCACTGAGATCTCGTGGGTCGAGGACCTCCAGCCTTTCCTAGTTTGGAAGTTGTGTCAATATCAGGATCAGTAGATCTCTTGGTGCCCCTGGATGACGGTAGCATGAAGAACGCAGTATTCGTTGCGTGGTGTCTGGCCTAGTGGGAGGCTAGAGGATTTGGGCTCGAAATCTGAGGGCCTCCTAAATATAAAGGGCTAGACATCTATGGTCGATGTATCTGAAGAAAGCAGCTAGTGTTTGGGCCACCCTAAACAAGCAATAGAAGCGTCCTCTAATCTCATAGTAGACAAGACATCCGAAGATAAAATGTGACTCGGTTTCAACTTCTAGTAGGTGACAAAGTTGGCAGATCCTATCCGATCTATTGATCTGGTGGTCTGACTCTACCCAGAGCCTATGTGATCCTACTCTGAACTGTCCGAGAGGGATCCGAAGGGCATGCATCCAGTGACAAAGCGTATACTGGGGCCGGACAATGAGCCCGTCTCTGATCTCCAAGAAATGCTTAGCATAGAAGGCCATCTTTGGGCGCAATCCTCCCGAAGGATTGATTCAAGTGACCGGGATGAACTGTTTGTAAATATCCTATCTGATGATCTTATTCAACTCTTGTCGGATAGGTAGAAGGTTCCCTGGGGCGTTTAGAGAGTACTGGAACGGGGGAAGACGATCTAGCTGGATCCCCACTGAAGAAAAAAGCTCGAGACTCCTGTGAGCCAACACATGGCCCTGCCTGGGCGAGTATTACTGGCAATAGTTTGGGCAAAGCAATAAGCTAGATACGGGTACCTATCCCGGCCTTTTGATGAGTCGGCTAGCCCTCGGATCCAATGTAGGAAGGAGACCAACCTGAAAATTGCCTCAAGGCGGAAGGGTAGGGCTCCAAATTCAACGAGGATGATGTGTTGTGGTACTGTCTGCTTGCACCTGATGAAACGTCGAAGAAGGAGGATCCGAACTCTTTCAGTCGATGCCCAATCTGACTCAAGTAGGGAGGGGCTCTAGATCTCTGATCCATATAAAATAGTGGGACAGATCCATCTTGGACGAGATATCCTGGAAATGGTGACGAAAACATTGTCTCTCAAGGAGGGCTAGAGACCCATACCCCTTGTTGATTCGAGGTTGGAGGGTTGGTCGTAGACTGAAACGAGGCCCAAAGAACTGCACTCCTAAATAAGTATAAGTACTGGTGATCTCAACTTCCTCCCCCTTGAATAGGAAACGAAGGTCTGAAGTTTTGTTTGTCCCATTGAAGATCATAATTTGAATATTTTATGTATTTTTGGTGGACAGGTTTTGTAATCCAGTTTTTTCTCGATTTCATTCCAGTCCTAGTTTTTGAGGTCGACCGGTTCGTCCATTGATTCAATTCTGGTAACCTTGTTTTCCACAAGTTATTTATGAATATTCTTTTTAGGTCTTGAATAGTTTTCTTGTACACTTACTTACATTTAGCATATCTAAAAATTGTTATATGTTATTAGCATGCTAACATCTTCCATTAAGTAATTAATACATTCTGAATTCTGCAATTTAATTTTCAGCAGTAGTTACATGTTTGTTTTCAGCAATTTGCATTTATTTCACACTTATATTGTTGCTGGAATTTACATTGTTAATAACGACATAAATTTTAATCCATATACTGCATTTGTTTGTTAACAACTCTTTCAAGTTGTTGGTGGACTTCTGGAATTTACCAATCTATTATGTTGGCAACTCCAGCAACATAATAAGAAAGTAAATTTTCCTTTAAAGCACAACTAGGGCTAAAACAGTATATTTAAATTTAACTTAAATAACCACACATGAGCTTCTTTACAGTATGCAGCGGAATATAAAATTGAGAACCATTTACAACATCAATAGAAACGACACAATCTTTTTGGGTAGAAACCCCCGGACAAAACCCAAGATGGGAAAACCAGTGCAACAATATGAGAGGATATTTTTATTAAGAAAATACAGAGCTTTTACAATATCAGAAAATCAATTTATGCCCTAGATGTAAAAATCAAAACACCCAAAAATCACCGAGAAAAACCTATGAGATGGCACAGTTTCCAAGGCAGCTTATTGTTGTACAATGTTGTTGTTGTTGTTGATGTATGGTGTACCTCTGCCAAAGTCTCATGTTTCTCTCCTCTGCAATTTAGGGTTGTCTTCCTGTGTTAGTGCTCCTCCGTCTTCTTCGCCAAAATTCTTTCGCACAATTCTTCCTCTATCTCTGTCGGAATGCAACTGTGTCCTCTCCACCAATTGACCTTTCTTTTATAACTTTAGGTAAAGCGAAAACCCTAAATTCACTTTCACTTAAAGTCAATAAATAATTAGATCACTTTAATTTATTTTCCAAAGTAAACTTAGTAAAAGTAAATTAAATACAATTGGTTTCCTGATTTAAGTCTTATGCATGCAAGGACACATGCATGCAGGAAGACCTTCCTTGTTGCTGCTATTTTAACACTCCCTCTCAACGAGGAAGGGATTCTGTAGCAACCCCAACTTATCCTTGAACTTCACAAAACTGTGTCTACAAAGTGCCTTGGTGAAAATGTCTGCCACCTGCTCATATGTCTGTATGTACTCCAACCGAATGGTTCCTCTCTGAACACAATCCCTCAAGAAGTGGTACCTAAAGTCTATGTTTTTGCTCCGATCATGGAACACTGGATTTTCAGATAGTCCGATGCCACTCTGATTGCTACAGTGAACTACTATTGCCTATAGCTCACACTCGAACAACCCTAAAAGTAACTTCCTCGGCCACATACCCTCACAAGCAGCCATGTTGGCTTCCATGTACTCAACCTCTGCCGAACTCAATGCAACTAACTTATGCTTCCTGCTGAACCAAGACACAACCCCTGATCCAATGCCGAAACAGCAACCTGAATTACTCTTCCTGTCCTCTACACATCTTGCCCAGTCAACATCCATGAATCCTGCTAATTGTACATTCCCCCTTTGCTCATAAACCAATCCATACTCCATTGTACCTCTCATGTAGCAAACTATGTGATTCACAGTTGTCCAATGCACTCTGCGAGGGTCCACCATGAACTGACGACTCAAAGAGTTCACTGCAAAGCTGATGTTTGGTCGAGTGTTGACCAGATACATAAGCGATCCGATAAGCTGACAATACAAGGTAGGATCAAATCCATCTGACCCTGATGCATCAATCTTCCTCCAGTTGGAAACTACAGGTATGGCCATAGGCTTGCAATCCTCCATCCTGAATCTCTTCAATATCTCTACTGCATACTTACCCTGTCCAATGAAGAAGCATCCATCTCTCTACCAAACCTCCAAGCCCAGAAAGTAATGCATCAACCCAAGGTATTTCATCTCAAACTCCACTACAAGGTTGGACTTGCAGTCTCCAATCATCCTCTCATCTCCTGTCAAAAAGAGATCATGCACATATGAGACCTGTATGAGAGGCACATCACCTGTCAAGAAGCACAGGTTGTGGTCAGCCTCACTCCGTTGAAATCCCATCTCCCGTAGTCTGTAGATAGTTGTCTATCCTTGAGTACCATGCTTGAGGTGTCTGCTTAAGCCCATAAAGAGCTCTATGCAGTCTGCATACATGCGTCTCCCTGTTATCCACATCAAACCCCTCTGGCTGCTCAATATATACCTTCTCCTCTATCAGTCCGTTGAGGAAGGTAGTCTTGACGTCCATTTGATGGACTCGCCAACCCATCTCAGCTGCTAGTGAGAATAGAGATAATGGTCCGAATGGAAGAATACCTGGCAACAAGGGTGAAGGACTCCTCATAGTCAATACCCTCCTTCTGTGAAAACCCCTTTACCACGAAGCGTGCCTTGTACTTCTTCACGCTTTTGTCTGTTGCATGCTTGACCTTGTAGATCCATCTGGATCCCACCACCTTTTTCCCTTGCGGCCTCGACACAACTTACCATACCCGATTTTTCATAATGGAGTCATAGTCCTCAACCATAGCCTCCTGCAACACATCATGTTGTGCAGCCTCCCCGAAGCTAGAAGGTTCAGAGTTAATCAACTCTGTCATCAGTGCAATGTAACTAAACCTCTCTGGTGGTACACATCATCTAAAAGATCTCTATGGAGGATCTACCTGCCTGGAATCCTGCACTGTGGACCTAAACCACTTAGGCCTTGGCCTAGTGTCAACCTGTTGCGGCTGTTGGATATCTGTCTCCCACTGTAGCTCATCCTCCAAGTCAATGACTGAAGGATCCTGTCCACCTGACTCCCTCTGACTACCAGAACCTATGCCCTATGTCTGTACCTGTACCCGTAGATCTGGCTCCTCCAACTTAATCCTTGTGTCCTATGTTGGTTGTTGCTCTGTTGGTAAGTCCATAGATCTCTGCAAGGCCCTGAACTCATCGAACTGGACATCCCTACTCACACTGATCCTCATGCGAGCAAGAATGTAAACTCGGTATGCCTTCGAAGTCTCGCTATAACCAACAAATAACCCTGTCTCTCCAGAATGGTCCAGCTTCTTCCTATTGTCAACATGAACATGACAATAGCAGACACTGCCAGATATGCGAATGTGACTCACATCTGGCCTAGTGCATGTGAAGACCTCCTCTGGTGTCTTCCTCCCCAAAGTTGTGTGGGGACACCTGTTCTGAATGTACACTGCAGTCCTGTATGCCTAGTCTTGTTGTTCCACTCTGCAACTCCATTTTGCTATGGGGTATGGGGCACAGTGTGCTCCTTCTTGATTCCCTCTGCCGAACAATACTCCATGAACTCATTGGAGGTGTACTCACCCCCGTTGTTTGTTCTCAACACCCAAATCTTCTTTCCTGTTTGGTTTTCCACGAGAGTCTTGAACTCTCGAAACCTATCAAAGACCTCTGACTTGGCCTTCAAGAAATAGATCCAGGTCTTCCTGGAATAGTCATCAATAAAGGTTATGCAGTAACTGTAACCACTGAACGAATGGACACTCGTAGGTTCGCATACATCATAATGCACCAAGTCCAAGGGCTCCTTACACTTGTGCTCACTTTGTGGGAAAGGCTTCATGATGTTCTTCTCCAAAGCACAACCCTTGCAGTGGTTATGCTTCTCCTCCTATACCTGAGGAACTCTAATGACAGCCTGTCTCAAGTGCCTGAGTGTTCCATGGTGTAAGTGTGCCATCCTCCTATGCCACAATTCACCCTGACTGCTACTGTTGCGACTGACTAGAGCCTTTGCAAGCTCAAAGTGTAGTCTATATACTTTCCTGCTCCTTCTGCCAATCACCTGATTCAAGCTCCTATCTGACCCCTTGGGCCTGATATATACTCTATGGTCATGGAACTTCACTTGAAATCCCTTGTCCTCCAGAGTGGAGACTGATATAAGGCTCTTGGTCAGTCCTAGAACATATAACACATCGGCAAAACTGAGGGGTTTTCTAGACTCCCTCTTAAATGAAACAGTGTCAACTCCCTACGCCTGATACCGCGCATCATCACCCAACTCAACGTGGATCCATGTTCCACCCTCCTGCAAGTCTCTGAAGAATCTCTTCTATCCAGTCATGTGACTAGATGCTCCACTGTCGATGTACCATATACTGCTCATCGAAGTTCCTGATGAACTCATCCACCTCTGCAGATCCAGCCATCTGAGTGTTACTCTTCTTCTTCCTGTCTGGGCACTAGGAGGTAAAGTGTTCCTGCTTGTGGCAGATAAAACACTTGACTTTGGCACGTCAAGGTTCTTCTTACCATCCTTCTTCCTCTTTACCTTACCCTTTCTCTTCCCTGTAAGGGCTAGAGCCTCCTCATCCACAATCTATGGGGCACTGCTAGATGAGCCTGATCCTTGACCCATGCGAGTCTCCTCTTGCACAAAGTCATCCCATAGTCTCTCCCAATCAGGGAGCTTCTCCCTAGCCACAACACCTTTGACAAAGGTGTCCCATGGCTTAGAGAAGCCATTGAGGGCTATCCAAACTAGCTCCTCATCCACTATCTTAGAGCCAACAGTTCCAAGCTCATCCCTGATCTGTGTGAGCCTCGTGAGATAAGGCACCACTCCTTCTCCCTTGGCCATCTTGGTGTTGCGCATCCTCTCTTGTAGCACCATCTTTCGATTCTCGTTCTTTCTTTGGTACAGACTCTCCAAAGTCGTCCACATCTCTGCTGCGATCTTCTTACCAAAAAGGTGGGGACTATATGGTCCTTCACTCCATCCATGATAATCAACATGGCTCTGGAATCAATCGTCTTCCAAGCTATCAGATCTGCTGGATCTGTGCGTGGAGTCAATGTGCTCCTCTGCATCACTGGCATCCAGGATCCTTGTGATCCATTCTTTCCATGTAGGAACTTTTTGTGCCCCCTAGAGTCTATCCTCAACTCTCAACTGCATGGTCATCCTGAAGTGTACTTCTCAAACCCTAGATCTAGAAGTCTAGGTTTGTGTCTTCCAATAGATTTGCCCCTGATCTATCCCTGCTGCTACAATTCTCTTAAGCTTTAGCTCACCAAAACTCTGATACCATGTAAATTTTCCTTTAAAGCACAACTAGGGCTAAAACAGTATATTTAAATTTAACTGAAATAACCACACATGAGCTTCTTTACAGTATGCAGCGGAATATAAAACTGAGAACCATTTACAACATAAATCACATCAATAGAAACGACGCAATCTTTTTGGGTAGACTCCCGGACAAAACCCAAGATGGAAAAACTGGTGCAGCAATATGAGAGGATATTTTTATTAAGAAAATACAGAGCTTTTACAATATGAGGAAATCGATTTATGCCCTAGATGGAAAATTCGAAACACCCAAAAATCGCTGAGAAAAACCTGTGAGATGGCACGGTTCCCAAGGCAGCTTGTTGTTGTATGGTGTTGTTGTTGTTGCTGTTGTATGGTGTGCCTCCGCCAAAGTCTCATGTTTCTCTCCTCTGCAATTTAGGGCTTCCTTCCTGAGTTAGTGCTCCTTCGTCTTCTTCGCCAAAATTCTCTCTCACACTTCTTCCTCTGTCTCTGTCGGAATGCAACTGTGTCCTCTCCACCAATTGACCTTTCTTTTATAACTTTAGGTCAAGCGAAAACCCTAATTTCACTTTCACTTCAAGTCAATTAATAATTAGATCACTTTAATTTATTTTCCAAAGTAAACTTAGGAAAAGTAAATTAAATACAACTGGTTTCCTGATTTAAGTCTTCTACATGCAAGGACACATGCATACAGGAAGACCTTCCTTGTTGTTGCTATTTTAACAAAGAATTCATTTTTGGATAAAATGCACATCAATTGAGTTATTTTTCAGATTCACTTTCATGCTTCTACTTCTTTAAATCAGCACTCTTAATGGTTACATTTTCCTACTCATTGTTTTAAAGAATTTCAAGTTTTATTTGTTGATTATTTAACTTGAAAATCTGCAACAACAATTGCACTTGGATCACCAATGTTACTGGGTTGACTTCATATAATCTTCAAATACCTTGTTTAATATTTGGCGATCTATCCTTTGGGCAACTTGATTATCTCTTGGAAAACTTACTTAGGGTGGTGATTATTCACTTTCAATGATCAATGGCCAATGGTTCATAAGTATTTAGCCAATGCATGAGTTAGCATAGTTATCAAATCTTTAATCTCTTGTAATATGCCTTAACTCATTAATCTCGTTAGACTTTTGAAACCATCATCCACCAATTCATTAAGGTTTTTTTCCACCTTTGACTTAATTGCCTTAGGGAATCCGCCCTTAGTGGTTTATCTAAGCCACTCAAACTAAAGCAGTTGCAGGTGATAACTACCCTATTTCCATAGTTGCACTTAGCTAGAACCCCTTTGAGTCCTTGCATTTAAGGGGCTATCTTTTGTGGCAACAAGGATCAACACCCTCCTAAATGTCAAACACTCCTCCAATGCAAGGCATTCTCCAAGCAAGCAACGTCCTCTATGTCGCCATCATGTAGAATATCACCAAGTTGTCTACAAATCTCCAATGCCCTAAGAATGTCATGCAAGAACCCAACTAAGATCAAAAAATTACTTAGTAAGCCATCTCTAATGTGCAAACTCATCATAGGTCATTTAGAGGCTAATCATACACCATGTACCCCAAATCTCATAAAGCACCCCCAAACATAGTGTAAACACTTTTGGAGTCGAAAGCTAACAACTTGACCAATTCAAAAGGTTAAAAAATGAGAAACAATGATCAATCCAATTGACTTAGAACACGCTTTAGATGTAAAAATCCAAACTCCGGATAAAGGAACCAATATAGTTCCAGACTTCTAGTCATCATAGAAAATCACAAAGATACAAATCTAGATGAAGTAGGGATATCTTTAGATGTTGAAGTACAAACAATGGATACAAAATCCCTAGCAAATCCAAGTATTTCTACTAATAAAAATTCAATGACCAACATAACAACACAAGTTTATGAAGAAGACATAATACCAATAGCAAATCAAGAAAACACTGCAAGTATGATAACAAAAGATCATCTTAGAAGCACACATTATCAACACCCTAATCATAAGAGCCAACAGTATAACCAATCAACTTATAAACATTACTCTAAACAAAAGCAGTTGACTTAGATTTTGAAGAATATTAATGCTAGTGGAATTGGGTCTCAAAATAGAAGTCATCTTGGAAATCACAATACAAAAATTTCATCGTGGGAAACCTATAAACACACAATTCCACAAAGGGTTGAATTAGGGAGATTTGACCCTTTTAAAATTCGACAATTCTTCTCAAGGCTTCAAAAGATCATAACATATCAAGTCTTTAACCTCAAGAATGAGGAATTAGGACAAGGCAATGGAGGCTAAAATAAAGATGTGGCCTTTCGATAAAATGCTTCGAGGACAAAGCATCTTTGAAGGTGGAGATATACAATGAACATAAAACATTAAATAAACATTAAATAATGACAAAATAATTAGATAAACTAGAACTTAAAAGACATCACCTAACAAAGGGACATGACCATTCACTGTCGTGACTAGTCAATGTGTATAAGTATATTGTCACATGGCATTGTATCAATCAATATCTCATATATCTCATTCAATTGATTATTCAATTACATGTTATTGGCCCTATATAGATTTCAACTGTCTTTCCTTCTTATGTTGGATATTCAGTTGATGCACTATTGTGCATTACAGGATGTTCTTATTGTTGAAGAGAATGATCATAAGCTACTATTTTGATTTGTGTTTCCAGAATTAAACCTATCATGGACTTTCATCAACTGACATAATCTATCCTTTTCTATCAACAAGGGAAATCTCACCAACAGAGTTTGCAATCAGAAGATGGCTGCATAAGCTTATCACCAGTTTCAACCATTAGAAAATAGACTGAAAAAAATATATGTGCATCTTCAAGATGACAATCAGACCAACTGTGGCTCCCACTCAATGGGTTATTGGTGTAATTTTTTATACTAAATATCAAAAGATCTTGAAAATTCAGGACCCATTGGTGTGGTACAGGATGCTCAACAAAGGGGGCAGAAATATTTATCACAATCAACTGCGGTTTAGAGTGAGGCACAAGGAGATGAACCTGTATACACAAATCAACAAAATCAGGAAGATACCAAAGTACACTCCTGCTAGACGTTAGATGTCCCTAACCTAAGATGTATAGTTAGATCTGTCTAGACGCTATCAGATGGTTTGTAATAACGACATAATTGAGTTCTATAAGACATTACATCTCCCTGTGAGTACTGTAATTGACTGGCATCTCACTTCCGAGCTTGCATGATGGGATCCATCCTCTGAAAATTAGGAATGAAGCTTTATTTCGTGTTCTTTTGGTACATTGAGAAGGTTGAAGAGTTTAATGATGAGACTAATTTTATTCTTGTATCAAGAACTAAAACTATCATGGATTTTCTGTGATTTAAATAATGTAGCCTTTGCATGTGTTACATGCTTGAACTGGCATGTGTGATTAAATCCCTAAAGAACAGGCTAGCTCACCTGCAATCTAGAGGTGTCACCCATTGTCACCTCGACAACTACCTCCCTGCACTTCCAGTTAGCTCTTCTACAACTCAAGGGGGGCTTCCCTAGATACTAAGTTGCACTGAAACGGATACGGATACGGGGAGGGAAATGGATACGACAAATTTTGAAAAATGTAGAATACAATACGGCAAGGAAACGACAACATATATATTATATATATATATAAAAGGCCAGGAGACATACATACTTTAGATTACCATTCATCAATTAGATTTAAAGGTAGTCATGTCATTTATAACAATTAAAATTAGCAAACTCAAATATTGTCTTAAACAATATTCTTTTATCTCAAGTGCCATAGATAAGTCACCCACTGGCAAGCATTTAAACAAGAACATGTCAACTACTTCTAAACATCGATTTCAAACCCTAAAATTACTTAATGGATTTATCCAAATATTACGCTGATTGTGCGCACCTCTAGAAAAGTGTTGAAATTTGTGATTAAACACAATTTTTGATGTAAGCTAGAAACTCAACTATGTTGTATTTGGGTTGGTCCACTCATTGGCAAGACAAACAACTAGGCAAGTGAGAGTTGATTGACCAACCAACTGATTCAAAAACTGACTACTTGACTGGCTCATAAAGGGCCTAAATTCACAGGATTGTCTATGATTTATAACCGACTTGAATATTCAAATTTGAAATAATCAACCTTGCTTTAAGGGGATTAATCAAGCACTCAAGTATAAACAAGTGAGCTCATGTTTTAGTGCAACTTAGGTGTGACTATGATGACATGCAATATTGAACTCTATGCCATAATACTATCTCTAGACACCAATGAGTTCCGTTGGATAGGTTGTTTATGTTTTATGGTTTATACTAATTAAAATGCTTGAAATAAGATTAAAATATCACATGCAAATCATATGCAGAACTAGCTAAACGACGTACCATCATAATTCTCCTCACGAAATAGGGATAGGGATACGAGTGTACTAACAATGGAGTAAATAAGGCCATATGTCAAGGGTTCATACTAATTCAAAAAGGAAAAGAAGAAAACTGAAGCTTGTTGGAAGATTATTGGAAATATGTGTTAGTTTGTGTAATCCTTCATAAATGTAGTACGCTATTTTGTATGGCTAAAAATGCCATTGTATCAATTTTGATATGCAAGTTGTTTTATCACATATGCAAGTCATTGGGGTTTATTTGAAACAAAGTTGTAACGAATTGGCAAAAAAACTGAAAAAAAAAGCCATTGTACTTCTACACTAGGCTGTAAAACTAACACTATAGTAGACATGCATTTCTTAAAATAAAATGTCCACAGATCAATGATTTTTTGAACCAATGGTAAGTCTATCAATTTTAGAAAATTATGATGAAACAAAATCCATGAGACATAAAATGTCAGATTACCATTCACCAATTTAGGATTAAGGTTTTGCTCTTGATTTATAAGCTTTGAGGGTTTATATCTAGGTTTTGAGGTTCAATTTAGGATTAGGGTTTTATAGTTTGCCTTTGGAGTTCTTTATCTGTCTATTTTCATTTCAAAAAATCACTATTTCTAGTAAAAAACTTGCCCTGTAGTAACTGAAACGTTTCAGAAAACTAGGAAACTGCTAGAAACGTTTCAGGAAACAGCTGGAAACTTTGGAAATGTTTCAGAAAACAGTTGGAAATTCTGGAAAAGTTTCAGGAAACGGCTGGAAACGGCTTGGAAACGTTTCCAATTATTTGATACGGCTTGGAAACGTTTCAGTGCTGTATCCGCTCCGTTTCAGTTTCTGAAATGGGGAACGACGTTTCCTCTCCCCTTCCTAGACGCTTCCTGTAACTTAGCCTAGATAGGATTGCTAGGCTATGGCAATGAGGAATCAAAGGTGATTTGAAGAGTTAGCACTAGCAAAACTTGAGGTCTTCGTATTATAGTTAAAATGGTTGATGCGGGACTTTGAAAACTAGTGCCAACCTCCAATGCATATGGAGTCTTGGGATGATTTTCCATTGGGATTTGTTCATGTGTGCTTGATGAAACCCCTGCAAATGGCATGACTAAGTTTCGATGCAATCAATTGATTCATTTTGAAAACCCCTATCAAGAAAAGGTAGCGTTCACATACACTTTCAACTTACTTGCTTATCTCATAAACAAACCTATGCTACTTGCCGGATAGCCCTTCTATGGATGCCTAATATCTCAAACAAGCAACATAAACTGTAATATGATAAACCATGGAGTTACACAGCCCTTCTAAGGAACAAGCAAATAAACATGACAATGGTAGGATATTACATATTACTCAATTAGATCCGCCAAGTTTGAACCCAAGAGAAGAAGATCCTTGCACTTCGATATACTCCATGAAAAAGATATAACAGCATTCAATATAGGAAATCTCAACGTAGATTTTCCAATCAAGAGACAGTTGCATAAGTCTATCACCCATTTGATTCTTTAGAAATCTCAAGTTCTCAACTATGAAATCTGTTCAAGTAAAGATCCATTGCATAGAATCACTTTGAGGTGGTATGTATATACAAGTTCTGATCATGCAAAGCTAACAACAATCCCAATGAACACAGCGATAATAATTTACCCTTTACATTTTTAAACTTAGTTACTATGGTTACAGAGCAAAAATGTTTAAAGAAACAATTTCCAGTAGATTGTCTCGAACCATCTAGTACACCAAACCTTCTCATAATACCACAAGAACCATTTGTTTCCTCACAAATAGAATTTACCACGGGAATCTGGTAGATAGTTTTAGCTTTCAAAATGTCAATATTAACAAATGTTTAAACCTGTGCCACAAAAGATCCCATAATATCCTATCCAGCCATATTTGATTTTACCAGAGTCCATGAGTTGTGTGATGTATTTTGCCTTCATTGATGGGTCCAGTTACTGCATATTCTACACGAACTTTGGAATTTTACACCCTAAACTAACAATATCAAAGTGTTTTGTGCATAAACAAACACATATCTCCTCCAGAGCCTTAATGGCAAAAAATCAAACTTTCTATATCTACTTTCTTTCATTTGTATCATTTCCTCACAGAATAAGTTTAATTCAGATACAATGAGCCTTTAACAACCTACTTACCCCTCAACTCAGGTCCAATTTTGCATCTAGATGTTGCTATGAAGATGGAAGCTAAAGAGTTGAACAAAACTTCTCTTAGAACCCGAAAACCATATTGAACATATAAAATGTTCTGAACTGTATAACAATGCTTTCCTGTGCATAAACCTAACAATAAAAGTATTGAAGTTTGATCTTCAAGCCATTAATTTGTTCACCGCAACTATGCCATTAGGAAAAGAATCTTTAACAGTCCAAAATTTGTATAATATAAATTAAGAGATTTTGAGAATGTGCAATGAATTATTCCTCTGATATAAGATGCACTTGAACTAGCCTTGATGTTTAGCTCAAGCAGTTATGAGCCAGACATGAGATCTCTTTCCCCAAAGTTGGGGAGATCATGGGTTCGACTCTCTTCATCCCCTTGGGGTTACACTCCGTAATCAGGGCCAATGCTTTACCCTGTTCACCATCCATGAATCATGTGGAAGTGCTTGGGGGGTTTTCAACAAGGTTATCCCTTGCAAATCAAAAAAAGATGCATTTAAACTATATAACAGTGCTTTCCTGTGCATAAACCTAATAACAACAGTATTATAGTTTGATCTTTAAGCTGTTAATTTGTTCACCACGACTATGTCATCAGGAACAGAATCTTCACTAGTCCAAAATTTACATAATCTAAATTAAGAGATTTTAAGAATGTTGATTGAATTATTTATTCTTATATAAGATGCATATGTTTCAAGAAAAGCAAAAAAGCCATCGCTCCCATATCTCTTTGGTACTATACTCTGGCCTTGAAGACTAATAAAAATTTTAAAATTGTGACTCTACAACAAAATGTCAGAGTCCACAGACCTATTGGAAGAACAGCATGTTGAAATGCAAAAATATAGTCATTATCCCCAACTCCTCCAAATTTCCATGGAATATTCACTGAGTATCCCTCTCCCTTGTAGCTACCAACCTGCACTAAGCAAGCAATTACAAAAGTTATCAAGTGCACATTCCTTCATAACCCAATACATAAGGAGCATACAAATGCCCCAATTAGCTCAGTCCATGCTAATAAACCATGTATTCAATAGTCATCAGCATCTGCTGGAAAGAGTCAGGGAAAACACATGATGATAATAGTGGCTAAATCAAAATAGATATTAAGATGTACATATTGGTCAAAAGTTGTCTTAATAGAAACAAATAACCAAATTGCTAACAAAGACAACAAAGGCAGCTGAACCAGGCCAAGATTTGTTCTTAGGAAATTAACTGGAATGAAGAGGTCAAATTCTTACAATTCAAACATACATTGGACAATGAATAATTGTATGCATAAAAAAGAAATGTTCAACATTTCTTGAACATAAATCCACGAAGGAAATATATACACCAGATATTATTTATTAAAAACATATATTTATAGTTTCTCGACAAATTTGAAATTATCCCCTCAATACAATCAACTGCAAATCACACAAAATATAGATAAGATAAGATAGGGTAATGTCATTAATGTCCACAAGTGACCAAACAAGGTCAATGGGACTAGAAAGTACAGTAAGTGACAATAATAATTTGGGCATGCCATGTTAGCTTTTGGTTTGCTCGAAATGTGTTTAGAAAATTCTAGGGGTTTACTTCATGGGGTGTCAAATGCAAGGCAAAACCCTATCCCCTTGTTGTATCTTAGATAGTTTTGGTTGATTGACATTTGGAAATCTAACTATAGGTGGATGCTTATCGTCAAGATTTGTGCTAGATGAGGTGCACTTCTTATCGAGGTAGTTATTTTATGCGGCATTGATATCTTCTACATGGCGCAAGTGTTGAGGAGGATGGGGCCTTGGCAAACGATGTGCAGCTATATTGTGGAGCGCGAGTCACTAGGGGTAAGGGTGCTTATCCCTACGAGTATCAAGACCACATAGCACGCTCTAGGAGGTTGAGTGTTTGGCCTAAGGGAGTCTTGCTTAGACGACACAACACCCTTGGAAGTTGTTATGGCCCCAGTAGACACATGTGGAGAAGTAGTCCAACCACCTTGTAACATGTGTATACCTTGGAGAGAAGCACTCCTCTAGACCTACTCTAGTGGCTTAAAACAACTTGCTTGTTGACTTAATCCACTTTCCATTGTTGGCCTCCCTCATCTATCTTATATAAAGGGAGGAGAGTGTCCTTGTATGACAATCTAAGTTGCACAAAACTTAGAATCCAAAATGGGAACATCTGGAAATGTCACACCCCAAAAATGGGTACGTCCATGGAAACGTGGTATATAAAAAATACAAAAAAAATATAGATGCATAGTTCTTTTTAAATAACACATCATCTTGCAAGAAAATAAGCAACAAAAATAAGAATTATACACATAAAGGACACTTTAAAAGGAGATGATTACATGATGCAAAATCCTATAGCTTGGTGGTCTTAACTTATGTCAATCCCATACCCTCATACATGACAAAATCCAATGGAAATGCTACAATCCCACCAATCCTGAAATCCCAAAAACTGTTAAGTCTATTGAATTCTGAACAGGATATGAACTTCTAATTTCTCCATATGAAGTCTGATGAGGTTGGAACCACTCTCAAACATCCTGAAACAATTAATGGTAATGTTAAAAATTTAAGTAAAAGTATAGATAAGTTAAGATAAAGGAGAATGCCACTTTTATTTTAAGAATTTAATATTATAATTAATTACAAATTTACAAGGTGAGAAACTCCTCAGATGCCAATTCCCTCTCTTTTTGGTCTTGAAGGCTCATCAAGGTGAACAAGGCGAAATTTTTCTGTGAGTCCCACATCCCTCATGGGCACGTGGATGACCCCGAAAACTTCCAAAACATGCCCGAAACGTCACTGAAAATTGTCAAAACGATTTGGAAAATTCCTTGGCCATATCGTACGGCATTTCTAGATTTAGAAACGTCATACAATACGGCCAAAGACGTTTCCAAGTCATTTCCAACATTCCAGGGATTTCCTGCAACATAAATGATAACTTAGTTACTAGATCATTTGTATCTTCTTGATGTATTCATCTTGTAGTCTTTGTGTGAGTGTGATGTAAGCATTGAAAGGCATAGGTGAAGATTTGCTGCACTAGGGTTTGTGTGAGATAAACTCTAGAGAATACTTGAAGCAATAGGGTTGAAGTTTTAGTGTGAGCAAGACATAGGCTTTGTGGCATGAAACCCTAGAATAAACATGGAGTTCCTGATGCTAGTGGACCTGTGTAATGCAAGCATGTGAATCTCCTTGAAGATTATATGATGTAACAGGGAGATCCAAGGGTGGACTTGGTGGTATGACGCTACCTTATTGTGGAGCGTTTGGTGTTGCTAGAAGTGTTTGTTGAGATGCCTTGCTAGGCCAAGGTATTGTTAGTTCACGTCTATTGCTTATGGTGGATTCCCTAGCTAGGAGTTAGGTAGCAATTCGACTATCCCTGCTTCGATGATCTAAAAGCACATGTTGTACCAGCTTCAAATGAGTTGAGGTATTGCATTGTACGCCATTTATGCTATGATATGAAGTGTACCATTGCTATCCACATTTGAAGTTGCAGAAATGAAAATCAGATCTGTCTTCTCATTGTTCATGAGTGGTTTCCTACCTGTTTTTTTATAATGATTTATCGGGACATCTTCACTGATATGTTATGTGATTTAGCACGCTAAGAAGAAACTACAAATCGGATTTATTGCTGAAATAAATCTGTTGTAACTAAAGTAATTTTCAGATCTGGTTGATGAAGCAGATTGTGCCCTAAGAACTGTGAATCTTCTCTCCTTCAAGTACATATTTTCAGCCACTAATTTTTTGAGCTTGCCTAGTGATTTGGTTGGACAGAAGTAAAATATTGCTGCACTTTATATTTCAGATTCAGCCATACAGCTTAAAGTTCTATGAGATAGATCTAGGGAATCTGAAGTAAATGAGGAGATATTTCTGAAGCTGAAATTTTCAAAATTTCCACATGTCAAGGCAATTCATGAGTGACAAAAGTAAAGAAGAAAAAAGTAGTTCCTAAGATGGGGTAACCAACATGACAAACCCTAGTAGAGGGAAAAATACTACACTGCACTTGAATAGTGAACATCCATGTTATCATTAGTAACTGTGAATGTACCAATGCAAAGCCTCATAATGTCCTAGGGAATACCATGCAATGAAAGGAATTAGCTAGGTAATCCTACAAGAAGGCCGGAAATGACCAATCAAATCTATCCTAACATCCAAGGCTGAAGAGAAAGATCTCACAACGAGAATTTGACCGCTTGTTCTGGAGTGCGAAATGTCCTCACATTCGAATGAACTAGAGTGGGTGAGTCTCTAAGGCCCCATGTAACAAGGTTGTCTCCCAATAGAACAAGGAGTTGTGCACTACCTCACCAACCTATTGCATCCATGGTTGGCATATATGCATGACACTTGAAGCCTCAAATCATCAAAATAAACTGACAAAAGGAAGTGATAACCTAGTGTTATCAAGCGTGCATGATTTCTATAAGGTTTATCATGTACGAATGATCACTCCTTAGATATACAGAGATTGACACCTTTGATCTAGAAAACAAAAGAAGGTAAAATGGGACTCTCCTAAATCTCAAAGTAAAAAATGTTATATCCTTCCAATCTCATAATACATGGAGCACCTAAAGATGAAGTGCTCCTTTGTCTCAAAGGCATGTAGATGACACAACTAGCATATCCTTTCCATCAATGGGATGTGGTGACTAGTCTCAACACGTAGTTGGTGAGGACAAATCCTGAACTAGTCGAGTGGACTGTGGGATCCTAAGGCCATGTGACCAATGATGTTAAATGTAGACAACTAGCAACTCTGTCTACTAATGAAGATTATCATAGTAGAAGGCCATCATAGGGCAAGGAGGCTACGAGGGGTATAACCAAGTGACATGAATAAACTATCAATAAATGTCTTCCCAAACTACCTTATTGATCTCACAACCAATACATACGCCTTACAGACATGCCAATTATAATCGTTATTTTGACCAACGACAAGGTCAAAATGAACATTCACAAAAGAGTTATGTTGACACGCAAGGAATTCGACATACTAAGCAACAATTGCTAAGTTGCACTGAAACAGATACGA
>LPNX011002442.1:1516482-1554862 GCA_001517045.1 Pseudotsuga menziesii | reverse complement strand
TGATACGGCTTGGAAACGTTTCAATGCCGTTTCCAAGCCATATCCCCTATGTTTCAGTTTCTGAAACGGGGAACGACGTTTCCCCTCCCCTTCCTAGACGTCTCCGGTAACTTAGAACAATTGAGATGACCCATTCCCCAAAATGATCTCAAAAGTCCGATCAAAATAAATCTGGGATGGACCATAGCAGATATGATGCGACAATTCTCGTGCAGAATCCGTAACTCGTATCGTCTTATTTCATCAAGGGTCACAAAGGATCCAGAGATGACAGTTCAAGTAAAATCAAACATGGCTGTCAATGAAGCTTTGAGGACAAAGCTTCCCTTGAGGGGAAGGCAATGTCATGAATATTTAAATAATATTATTATTTATAATTAAATAGATTATTAGTTACTAGTAAAAAGGTGTAACCCTTCACTATGCATGCTCAAGCCTTATAAAGGCGTGTTGCATTGTAATCTTGTAGGCATCATCTATCATATATTACATATTTACATTATTACTTAGCCATTTATGGCTTTCTTACGTTACTTATATTGGTTATTCGATTATTGAGGAACTTTGTTCCTTCAGTAGAAATGTCTATTGACATGTAACATTTACTTGGTCAAATATTCTTTATGCTAATTTTCCTTATTTGTATCCCCATGTCACTCTTAAAAAGGGATGTCGGAGATATATTGTCCAACCTTGACTTGTGGCTCTAATGACCCTTTAAAATCATTTATTACACCCTTAGTAGTTAGCCATGGACCACATTGATGTTAGCATACCCCCTAGGAGTACCACACCTCAAGTTAGGGCCCACATCAAAAGTGATTGTGCCACACTTTATGGGGCTCTCGTTTTTCCAGACAAATTTTTGCTTTTCAGAAGAAGTATGTTTGCCAGAATTTTTGGGGCCTATCTTTACTGCTCTTAGGCCTACCCCTTGAAAGAACAAGTGAATGTGATGCTCAATAATATCATATATGCCAATGTTGTTGTTGCTATGTGTTATCCACTAAGTTGCACTTATGTGGATTTCTAGTGAGCAGTCAAAGACTTGAACAAATCAATTGTTCATCACATGTGTTTTGAGGTCCATCAAGCTAATCAATGGCCCTTTTTTTAACATGTTCATACCCTGCGGAGAAGTAGTAATAAATGACTTAGCATGACGAAATTATGTAAAAGGTTTGTCTTTTCTAGGACTTGGTCATTAATACTTTACTCTAGGGTGTTTTTCCCTTGAGAATTATATGTCGTTTCTAATGACTTATAATTCTTGAGTTTTTCACCCCAAAGCTAGAGTAAGCGCCTTGGTGGTCAGGCCTTGGGAGGTTATTAAAATCTATGTGTCAATGTATATTACCATGATAATCACTGTTTTTGAGCCATATGAACATGTACTAAGTCCCCCATAGGTTTTTCTAATTTCCAGGGAATATATATGTATATATATATATGTGAGTGTGTGTGTGTGTGTGTGTGTTTATGTTTTTCCAGGCTTATTTTTAACAAGTTAATTGTAAAATTTCTCTAAGACATAAAAGTGTGGTCTAGGGGCGGAATTTGCCATGGGGGTGCTCATTTTCTAAGTCAGAGAACCTACTTAACCCCTAAACCCACTTTACTAAGTTTTCGAGTAATTATTTATCTCCAAAATTAATTATTACTTGAAAATGGTAAAAAAGACTAAAAAATGGATAAAGTGAAAAATTCGGCAACTCATAATATAAAAGAAACATGCTGAAATTGAAATTTGTGAGTTGGCGAAGTAAAGTATAAACATTATGGACGTTTCTGAAACACTTTTGCGTGTTTTTCTCGGCAAGTATCGGCAAGTGAAAGTTCCCTCATCCAAAGAGAGGGTGCATCTCTCCAAGTGGGGCGCATTCTCCAAATAGTGGATGTATCCATTATGAGATGGCACAAGTTTTAGCAAGTGGCACTTTTGTTATGAAATGTTTCCATTGTTCATGCCTCAAACAACTCATTCCAACTCAATTCCAAGTCATTCCAAGGAAGCAATTGCGCTCCCCTCACCGCCCCCGCCCCCTCTCTGGCTATCCTTTTCTATTTAAGCAAGGTCTCTTCACTCATTTGAGGATGGAGGATTGAACCTATGCTCTTCTAATACTTAGTTACTTCTATATTTAGTTGAATAAATTGAGGACTTTGGAGGTCCATATGGTGCAAATTTTCATGGTTGTGAATGCTTGAACTTCATGGAGGTGATATTTAGCTAGTTGTACTTCTCTTTATTTCAAGCTTGTACATGTATATCTAGCTTAGAAGGCTATTACTAGCCCATAGAGCAAACATTTGTAGTTTAAATTTGTTTACTTATGTTTTGCTATTAGAGATCTAAGAGTGGCCAGCTATAGTCAGTTATACTGAGGCTCTCCCAAATTTCTTTTATCAAAATATACTAGATTTAATCTCATTTGTTTAAAGATTTTGTAGCTTTGCAGATCATAGAAGGCAAAGGAGGATTTTTGAGCTCAGATGCATCTTCTTCCTCTTCACCACTACTCTTTGGATCTAATGTTTTTTCTCCTACAAGCGTCTTCTTTTCTCCACAACGTTCAAGCTTGAGCTTGAGGATTTTCTCTCCCATCTCATAAAAATTCAATCTTTCTCTTTGGTTATTTTTCTTACAAGCTTAGATTTCTAAAAGATTATTATATAAAGTTTAGGCTTGTTTACATGTTAGATCTAAAGTGCTTTAATAGATATCTTAAGCTTAAGATCTAACACTTCCTTTCTAGTACTCAAAGCAATAAATTTTCTCTATTTTTTTGTAAAGTACTAGATAGTGTGTTTTAAGTACATCCTTGTACTAATCCACTAATTTGTACAATGTTAGCTTGTTGGTTTTTAGCAAGTTGAAATAAAAAGAGAGAGAAACTATGGCCAAATTTCGACAAATCTAGCTATCCAAAGACTCCAAAGTGCCCACTCTTTTTTCCTTTGAATTCTAAGTCATTAAAAACCTCACTGACCCCACATTTGAAGGTTCAAAGGTCTTCTTTCTCCTAAAAACTTATTTTAATAAAATAAATAAAAGAGAAGCAAGTGGGCTTTCCAAGCGCCCACACTCCTTTCCCCTTGGGGGATTCGTGTCGCCTTCTTAGTGGTTTGCTTTATGCTTTACCTTTAGTTACTTTTACTTTCAGTTAGTTTAGTTTTCTTTCAGAGTTTCATTTAAATTTGCAGAGAAATGAACACTAACCCAACATTGCATTGGCATAGTAATTAGTCTAACAATTTTCTTGTAACTCAAGCACACAATCCGTCCTAACCGGTTGTATTCCTTTAGCAAGTAGTTTTAGTTTGTACTTTGCTTTACAAATTGGAACAAACATTTGCATCCACTGTGTATGCTCTACCCCTCGGAGGCTTGCCTGATTTTAGGGATATCCAAAAGCGAGAGTGTGCACTAATTAATTCCTCACATATAATTAATCAACTCATTTTAATAAAATTAACCCTAAACATTACAAAAATCCGATGTAAACGAGTTTGGTGAATAGTGGGCAAATTCTTTAGGGAAAGCGGGAACAACCAGAGAGTGACTGTGGGATCCCATTAGGGTACATCCTTGTTAGTGTAGTGTTGAACACCACCCCACGACTGCATCTAGCCCACATTTTCAGGTGTGGAGCCACTTTTCCCAAAATCTGAACATATTCCTTATACCATTCGGTATACTGGGAATCCCCTTTCCCCCTTAATAACTCACATTTTAATAATTACAATTGACCAAGTACACAACAAAACATTTTCCCATTTTCAGCAGCATTTATTATTCTTACTCCATGAAGGCATTGGTTTAATTTTTGTAATTTTATTTGCTTTCAATCATATTATGATTATTGATATATCTTGTTATGTTATTGAATTAAGTTCTCTAGTTTGCTAAGTGTCTTGTCAGCAATTTACTCATCTTTAAAACTCCTAAAAAACAAATCCCATCTAACACTTAAAATATTTAAGAGCCTTAGAAACTCTTTCTGTAGGGGCTACCTCCCTAAGCTTCGTTAGGAGTTAAGCCTAAATAGAGCAGTCAAGATCAGGTAACAGTACTTGACTAGAGACTTGCCCCCAAGGACACACTTAGCAACTTGAAGATTTTTGTTGCATTGACCCTAGGTGCGTAAGAGGCAGCAACACTATGCCAATGCCATGATGATGAACATCTAATGATGTACTAGATGCTTTATGGTTTAGTTGGTATATTAATTGTTGGATGAGTATAACTAGTAGTATCAAACTTTCAAGTTGACAAGGGTAGTAGATCCTTGATTTACTTATGTACCATTAAACCTTAATTCGGTGTCTTGCAAGAACTTGTACCCCCTTCTTTGGCCCCATATTTTGGCCATCCATCAATCTGTTTCACTTCATGAATCTCGTCTACATCCTTGGTCTAAGGTTGATGAAATTGAGCTCTTGATCTCCCCACTGTGACCCCTTCATCACAAAGGCCTCTCAGTTACCCTTTATGTCTCGGGCAATGTTGTGTTGCATTGGTCTTGCGATGGTTCAGGAAGCTTGCTTGTTAATCCCTGTGGTGGACTGCTTATCAAGCATTGAGAGTTGTCGTTGAACAATGATCCTCCTATACTATCAGCATGAAAGTCTTTCCCTTCCTATGCATGAAAAATAAATGAGGGCATGTTAAAAAGCTCCCTATTAAATACTCCTTTTAACTACAAAGTCAAATTCAAAGCCGAAGACCAAGTTAAACAAAGAAAATCAAATCAAATGAAGAACCAAGTACGAAAGTTTGCAAATGAAGAAGGTCTCTGTTATCACATATCTTGCAGTTTCCCCGATAGAGTAATCCTGTACAGGATGGCAGAGGGGACAGGTAAGCAAAGTCGTGACCTACGAATACCCTAACCCCCAAAATATGGATGGTTGTCACGTCGGTTAGGATATCCTTTGCTTTATGCCACTGAATGCCCAAGTGACAAAGGGGGAGACCCAGACCTATCGCAAAAGAACAGACCTATAGCTAATCACCAGATCAAACCAACAAACAAGTAATACGTAACGTGAGAGCTAGAAACCCTAGATATAGGGATAAGCCACAAATGAAGGAATACTTGAGTACGGATGTTTAAAGATGTTAGAAATATTACTCAAATGAAATGGATCAGTGACTTATGGAATTACAATCAAATCTAGGATCAGTGTGTCCGTTCACTGGATCCAAGCTAGGACCCTGGAGATTTAATCAAAAAATGGAAATTCACCAAGGTGAGGTTGAATCAAAGAATTATGACTTTCAACACACTCACTTAGATTAGAGATTAAACAATACAGCAAAATCCAAGAAAAAATGAAAAAGAAACAAGGGGAAACTGGTTGCCAGGTTAACCAAGGGCGCTCTCTCTCTCTTTGCCAAGGATCAGTGCCTGAATATGAGCTAATGGAGTCAATTGTTGACGCCTAGGAGAGCGAGTGGGTTTTTCAGGATGGCCAACAAAACCCAGATCACCAAATTTGTAGATTCCCAGTGCAAATTGGTCCGGTGAATTTTCCTACTTCTAACAAGGGTTTTTTCAGTAAAAATAGTTGATGGGCAATGCATGAAAAAATTAAATGTAGAGAAATAAGCTAAGAAACTTACCTGGAATCTGTAGATACCTTCATGGATGACAAGGATTGCTTCCTCATAGATCAAATGAGAAATCCGGAGAAGATCATGGTGAAAACGCTTTGCCCAATGACCCTAGCATCCTCTCTTCCTGCCACACAAAGGGAAAACCAATAAGTAATGACAAATAGATTGGGATATGCAAGTAAGAAGTAGAAGATAAGAAAATGGAGAGTCATAAAGAAGTAACCACTCCCTGATAAAAACCAAACCAAAAAACGACGTCATGGTGAGTCCCCCCACCAATGTGCCTCTATTCAATTCGCCTCCTTTGCCAGCAAATTGAAATGGGTACAAGAAGATACAAGATACTATGTCGAAATAACTCAATGCAAGAGAGAAATAGTTTCAATCATCATCACACTCATTCATTTACAGATCCACAAGTATTGAATCCTAGAAAATTCTCTTTATTCAATATTCCAATGCCAGAGCTCATCGTTTACAATGGGGGGGTCAACTCTCTTAAATAGCTTAAGAGTGTGTCCACATTTTACCCAACTATCATTCGACAGTTGAGATTAAGACATCATCAATGGTGGAGATCATTAAAACAAGGATCAATATATGGATCGAGATGGCCACATCAAAGGGGGAGCGTACTTTTTCTCAAGGATGCCTCCCTAAGGTGGAAATCATAACATAACATAAGATATAACATGATAGTACATCAAAGGGGGTTACTAGGGGCTTAATTCACCCTATGCCCCATTACAACCTCATAACATAAGAGTGAGCAGGTAGAGATACATAGACAGATAAGCTCTTTCAATTGATCCACGGGCACCTTTAGCAAAACCCTAGCAAAGAAGGCAAGAGATGAGGGCCAACCAAGTAAACAATTTCAAATTTCCAACAATCAAAAGTTTGATTAAGTTCAAGTTCAATTGTTTTAGTTTAAGCTTTAATTTTAAATCTTTAAGTTCAATTGTTTAAGCTTTAGCCTTTAAGTTGTTTAAGTTCAATTTGCAATCTAATTTGTTGAACTAACATTGTCTCTGCAGCCAGCTGGTGGGAGTCATTTGGTAGCCAATGTTCTCAATTGCAAAGATTTGCAATTTCAATCCTTAGTCAACCTTGCAGTGCTTCTGGGTGTGAACGCAATTGATCTATCTTTGAGCGGATTCACACGAAGAAGAGAAATTGTTTGGAACAAAAACGATTAAATGATCTCATCTTCGTGCAGTACAACCTTCGGCTAAGGCGCAACCAGTTGTTAAACAAAAGACCTGATACAGAATCCCATCATGTTGGAGGATATTGATCCAAAGTCAGAATGGGTAGTGGAGATTCAACCGACAGAGTTTGAATCTGATTTGATATTGAAGTTGAAGAGGAGTTGAGGTGGGATGCTTTGGATGTCGATCCACTAGTACCAACTCAAAGGGATAGAGGTGCATATCCAGACATTGTAGGCAGTGGTGGTACTAGTACTAGTGGCATTAGACGACCTAGCCACGCAGCCCGTGCTTCTACTAGGGTCGTAGATGTCCCTGACGAGGGGCCTCAGAGGAGTTTGAGCTAGATGTTGATGTTGAGCATTGCATTTCCAACAGTGGTGCTGAGTTTGATGATTGATTAGCCATGACTCATCATTGATCATGTTTTTTGGATTGTAGAGACTATTTTGATGATAGAGCCTCATTCATATTGTATTTTGTTTTAGACTCTAATATATGTGCTATGAGATTTTGCTTTGCACTATGATACTATCTTCTATCATCTATGTAGTGCACTTGGTGCCATTTTGTGACCCATACATAGTTTATGGTATATATATATGAGTAGACTTGAGTACACTTTGCATATTATCTGTCTAATGGTTTAAAATCATGGCTTGGAATGTTAAATAAAATTTTTATAATTAAAATTTTAAATTTCATGTAGTTTTTATAAGTTCGGTTGATTGAAATCAAACCGCTCCGGTTCATTACCGGTTTCAGTTCCGGTCCGAGTTGACCCTTGACCGGTTCAATTCCTGGTTCCGGTTTTTAAAACCTTGGTCTATACTCTATAGACTATCTAGATGCCTCATGAGTCATGATGATTCATCTCTTGAGATATTTATTTTGATCATTTGTTGTGATTTTCTATCTGTTGCCCACCTATTTCGACTAGGTGGCAACTTCATGTACATTAAAATTTACATAATTGTACAAATTGTACCTTGGAAAAATCTGAGGATTTTTCACTTCTGCAGGGCAATTGCCCCTTTGTAAAACAAAATGTCCGCTCCCCTGCGTGGGAAAATTAATGTAATTCTATGTGCTAGTATGGGTCATATGATATGGACGCCACACCAAGGAACTGGTTGTTAGGGAAGTCCCCTCATCGAGTGTTTTTTCCCCTTCCAATTAATCTTGTTCTTTAAACGATTTTAATTGGTTAGGTTTTTCACTCAAAATCCTCCAAAGTGGTGACGGGCGTTCTAACAATCAAGTCCATGAGGTGGCTAAGGCTTCAAAATGTTATTCATGACCATGCTAGACATTTATATAGAGTCTTGCGGAGTTTCGTTATGTTGTTGTATTTGTTCTAGTTAATTAATTTCACCCCTTGGTGGTTAATTAACTAGGTTTTGATGTAATAATGTAATTGCTCAAGCACTGGCACTTTGTAATAGGGGCTATGAATGCAAGGTAAATTGCTATGAAACCCCCTAAGCCACAGCTTCGAGTCCCATGTCATCCTGATAAGGGGTTGAGGAGATAGACCATTTTTTGGGTTAAGCAAGGTCTATTTTTCCTAGGGAATTTTTAATTTCCCTGAGTCAAAAATTCATATTATTTGATTTTGAAGGAAAAAATCAAATAATGCCATGGTAATTTTGTTTGGGGGTTGCTAAGCCTAGGAAAATTTATTTCAGATTTTTCCATCCCCCCATGGCCAAGATATGATTTTTCAAAGTTATTTTTAACTTTTCCTAAGTCAAAATTGGAAAATTTTAAAAATTAAATTGAAAAATTAAATCTAAGGTGAAATATTATTTTTAGCCTAAGTCTAAAGGTTAGATATCATTTTGGAGCAAAGGCTAAAGTCAAAGCCAAATCTAGAGGACATAAAAGTGGAAAACTCCTCTAAAGGAGGCGCCAATCCTAGAAACTCCTCCTAAAGGCGCACAAGCATGTAAAAAGGGCCCACATAAAAGGGAGGCGCTACCAAATTTAGGAGGGGGCGTCACATGAAATAGAGGGGCACTACCATAAAAGTGAAGGCATCACTACATTTGGAGGCGTCACTACATTTGGAGAGGGCGCTATACTTGGAGGAGGCGTCTAGCTTAAAGGGAGGCGCCTAGCTTGGAGGGCCCACAAAACTCATCTAAGGGTGGCACCTTGGTCAAAACCCTAGATCTAAGGGTGTACAATGGCTGAGGCATGGATCAAGCACTCAAGCCATGGATTGAGGAGGGTGCAAAGTCAAATACCTAGATCTAGTGGTGGAGATCTAATCTATATCTAGATCTAATCTTGGCCATTGATCTTCAAGGGGTTGGGGTCTTCCTCAACTATATAATGAGGGTCTCACTCCCTCATTTGGGGAGCTCTCTCATGCTATTGTTATGCTGCTGAAATCTTTCTCTCTTCTCCTCTCATATTCTCTCAAGCATTTGGCCCAAGCCTCTTGCTATTGTTGTATTGAATCTTGCCCTAGTTGGGCCATAATAGAAGAAAGCTTTGGAGGGATATTGTGCCGTCATTCTACATTTCATGCATCTTTTGGTGAGGTAACTTGCATAAGTACTTATTTGATTTGCATTTGTATTAGCTTAGATAGCTCTCCACAAAGTATTTTGTGGAGGGATTTGTAAGTAGAAGTATTTCTGCTTCCATTTGTGAGTTTTTAATAAGATTTATCAAAGTATTTTGGTAGATTTATTGGGTGCTCACCTCTTTGCTTACATTTTGCAGCTCTCTCGTAAGTTTATTTACAGGTTTTCCAAGCCAAGGACATCTCTCCAAGGGTTTCTCTTCAAATTTGCATTTTCGTCCATATTTCTTTCTCTCTCCTAAAACTGAGTTTTATTCACTGTATAGTGAATAAAACCCTTGTTTTAGGGCCTTCTTCTATTATAGATTAGTATAGAGTTTTAAATCTGCTGTTAATACATCATTTAGATGCCCAAAAGTTCATTTTCTGAATATTAAAACTTCATTTTTTCAAAAATTTCATGTTCAGATTTTTTTAATAAAATTTCTGGGTTTTTATTTTTCTGTGCTAACTTTCTGATTTAGTTTTCTGCAGTAAATTTCAGCAAGTAAAGTTGCTGATTTTTTGCAGGTTTATGCACAGAAAAGGGGGTTATGCTGCCCAAATTTGCTTAAAAAAGCCCCATAAAAGTTTGGTCCAAAGGAGGCCAAAAACCACATTTCTTCTCTTCTCTTCTATAAGATTGTAAACCCCAAAAGAGAAGTTCTCTTTGGGGTATTCTCTAAAAGCTTCAAAAGCTACTGTAAAATCTGTATATGAGTAGTGTAGAGGTAGCCTAGATAACTAGTTTGCTTAGATTTATTTTTATGCAAGTCTTATTTCTATTTACCCACCATCTCTGTTACAGACCACCATCTCTATTACAGAGATTGTTGTGCGGTTAGGATTAATAAATTTTGTTACTTCTGTTTACCCACCATCTCTGTTACAGACCACCATCTCTGTAACAGAGATTGTTGTGCGGTTAGGACATTGTTTAGCTGATTGCATTTTCCTTTCAAAGTAGCTAAGTTTAAATTTTATTTTCTGACAAAGGAGTAACCATACAACCCACTGATCCGGTGTATCCTCTGTCCCACTTGTCATCTCCCTTTAGGGACTTCAAGTTGGGTATGAAAAGCAGGAGAGGTGGGGGCTTAGTTTAAATTAGAACAACTTCCTTTTTTTGCTACAAACCTTCAAATTTTGCTTTTCAATCCAAGATCAAGTACCAGCTTCTCCCATAAGGGATACCGCTTGGTTGATCTTGTTGATAGTATAAAATCAACCTTGCATGCTAATCACCAAGACTTAAAATTTACCCCTAAAATTAACCAACAACAACTTCACTAGCCCCTGTTCCTCTACTCGGTTATCACCCTTTGGGATACTCGCGAGATACGACAGGGGATAGAGGAATTTTAGTTTAATAGGCATCCATCTTGCTATTTTTCCAGTTGACTAAAAACAGTGACCTCGGAAGCTACTTGGGGTAGAAGACCGTGGGGGGTCTCTAGGTGTTCTACGTCCTCCTTGTTGAGCACCGGGGCATTGGGGTTTGACCTGGGAGCTACAGGTGGACTTGTTTCCACTATTTTGAGCGCACCAGCATTCCTTCTTTGACTTGAGAAATACTAGATTGGGGTAGTCACACCACTGGTTCGAAAACTAAACTTCAAGAGGAAAAACCTTAATAAAATCTACCTAAAACGAACCCAGAGACATTGCAAAACCGGTTCTATAACATTTTCATTTCAGCAACATTTCACTCCAATATTGTGCTTGTTTCCTTTCAGTTGTTGTTGCACCTGCAAAGCAAAACTAATAATTGTCTAACTTGTGGGTATTGATCAATTGGTTTACATTTTCTGTTATTTATCTGAGCATTTGTTAGCATCAAGTTATTTCATAATATTACTGCTCAACTGTCTAATATTGCTCATCATATTACTCAACTGTGATTTTATTATCTTTCATATTGTTCATAAATCTTTCATAATTGTGTATATTGTTCATAGTTTGTTCTCATCTCATTGTTAGATAACTTAACCTGTGGGATAATTAAACTAGGTTGCATCCATTGAAAGTTGCATTTTCCGACTCCATTACTCAGGCACTGGTTATATTAAAAGGATTGACTGTCATTAAAATATTGCATCTTGCATTGGTTTGACTGTCATCTCTCAAAACCTTGGCCTCGCACCTTAATAAGATCCCTTTAATTTGTAATTAATTAATAAATCAGGAACTTAGTCTTCCGTAGGGACTTCCCCCCTTGGCTCTGTTGGGATCTTGCCTAAACGGAGGAGTTGTGGACTGTGGTGACAGTGGTCCCCAGCTCTCGCTTGCCCCCAAGGACACACATAGCAAGTTGTGACTTTCCTGTTCCTTAAAGTGTGAATTAGGCGGCAACACTATCATTCCATCAGGAACATGTTTCAATATTTTCAGTTTATAGTTGATATTTGATCATTATCCACCATTTGACATCTTATGCATCTTATATATTAGTTGTATTTTAATATTTATGTGGAAATGTGTTTATTTGATGTTGTTGTTACTTTAGATGCAAAAAAATTTGAAAACTAATGTTTATTTTTGTATTTTTTTATGCTTTACGACATTTTCTGATATTTCCGTCGTTGTTGCCAATAAGTTTCATTCCGGACCCTCGGTGATATATTCCCCGACATGATATATGTAACTATGCAAATTTGTAAAAAGGGCTCTTGTTACGTGCCATACTGAGCATATTTCACTAGAACCTTCCCCACTCAACCAACTTTTTTATTTTTTTTAATTTAAAAAATGCCTTGTTAGGTGTTGTTGTATAGTTCTGTCATTTCCGGTTTGAGACACCAGTTTGGCTAGGTGATGCCTCGGAACTGGTTGAACTAGCCAGTTATGCTGATTCAGATCCGGTTTTTGTAACATTGGTCCCAACCATTGATTTTTCTCCTAAAGGCATGGGACGTCCTCCTTGGCTAAAAGCCAAAATCGTGTGGCTAGGATTATTCCCTCTGAATGGTTATCGAAGTCAAAGATTAAAGTGAGGAAACAACAAATGGTATTCCAAACCAACACTTGGTTTTATTCCCTTCTTTTGGGAGGCCCCATGGTATTAAAAATATTTTCATTATTTTGTATCCTCAAGCCAAGGAGGCACCTTCGTTGAGCCAATGACTTCAACAAAGGGGGATCTAACTAATTCCTTCAATCTGGGAAACAACCAATGGTTTGCTAAAACTACCCATGGTATTTTCCTCTTGTTTGATGACCAATGGTATTTGGCAATGCTTAGCAATTGTTGACATTTCAAGCAAGCAAAACACCCTCAAACCCTGGTGACTTGGCATTTTTAGCATTATTTTGTTGTAAGAGGGATGGTACAAACCCATTGATCTAGTAATCACCCTCATTGGGATCATCATCTCCTAACAAGTTGAAGTAATTACATGTGTAACCCTAGATCTCTTCCCAATGAGAGAAATCGATCCCTCTAGTCTATGTAAAGAGAGCAATTTTCTCTTCCAAAGAGAGAATTTTTGGCTATGCAATAAAATTTCTAAAATTTGTCTCTTTTCTTTTCTTCTTGTATTTTTTATTGTGCAAGCATATGGTGATGGGATGTTGACATTTATTGGATCGACTTCACTAATATTAGGTAATCTAATTTGATGTTGTTTAATCATAGTAAAGAACTAGGTGATAGCAGCAACTTTGCCAAGTTTGTTCATTATTTCTCTCTTATTTCATTTGTTTGTTGCAACCACACTTGTTTAAGTTAGGGTTTTGATCACCAAACAATCTCTTGAGTTTCTTGTACGGTCTAGACTGTTTTCTTGATGTTACAGGTGACCAAGAGGGAGTTGGAGCAAAGGATGTTTGGGTTATCTCATTTAGACAAGGAGGGAGTTTGAGCATCCACGCCCTCCCTTGAAGCTTCATCAACCAATTTATTGGAATTTTGTGCTTAAACAATTCCATATAACTAAGCAATCATCTTTACAAGGCACTAGTCTAGGGTTTCAAGTTCTTCTATTTTTGTCTACTAAATTTTCTCCATCAAATCAAATTTCTTATTTTCTCTTGATTGTGCAGGTACTTGGACAAATCTTGTGGAAAGAAGCTTCAAAAGAGGGAAACGTTTTGGCCCTTAGATATATTTATAAACCCGAAATCTCTATACATTTTTAAAAGCTTAAAGAATTAGAGAATAAAATTGTCACCTTGGGATCCAACCTAAGTCACCGTGTTCGGCGATTTTTCGACTTGAAGTTCGAAAATCGCCGATTTTTTGCCCTCCACGAATTTAATTGATCATGTTCGCCGATTTCGTTTTTTTGGTTCGCCGATTTCGAATTCGATTAGATTCGCCAGATATTCGGCGAATTTAGTGCAAAAAACGTGGGCTTTGGTTTGGTGTCACCAACCCTAATATTTCCGAACCTAACCTCCGCCGCATTACTCACCGAGTCGCCCCCATATGCCCCGCGCATGAACTTTGCGTGAACGGTGAACTCTGCGTGAATGGTGAACTCCGCGTGAAGAGTTGAAGCATGCTTCTTGCTCACATTCTACACCACGATTTCACATTCATATTGGACTACATTGGGCACTGAACTCCTCATCCGAGCAAGGTGAGCAGCGAACTGTGGCTGCTAATGTGAGGTTTGAACCAGCATGAAGTTGAAACTTGAATCGACGCGTGAAGTTGTGAAATGTGTGTGGACTGTAGCACACACATGAAGTTGAATCCGACGCATGAAGACTGTAGCTACTGCGCGTGGAGTTGAACTTCTCCTCCAACGGGTCACGGGCCTCATGGAAAGCTCCATTTCCATCCTCATCTGTCGTGTGAACAATGAACACTGAAGGGTAATAACGGGCCTGAACATCCTCATCTCGTTCTCGATCTCGATCGCAGTCTCACGGGCATTGGAAACCCTGTTACCTTTCTCAAATCCCCAAAGGAAAGTATTGTAAACTTGAACCTATTATAACCTGCCTTTTGGGGCATTGAGCAAGAGGAACCAAAGTGGCCACCTCTTTGGTATTTGTGATGCAGTCACCACTAAAGTACTAAATAAATCCGGCAACCTAAAGGCTTGCAAATACAGAGTGCACATCATAACACACACACAGATAGTGCTATGATACGACTTGGTCCTATCTGACGCCAACTGGAAACAAGGGAGCTACAAAGTGCCTCTTAGAATGTCTAGCAAAATAAGGAAAGAAATGGCGTGAAAGCAGCATTTGTTGCACAATCACAATTCAAAGACTTCTAATTACTTCCAATAATATCCTAGTCTCTTACATCCCGACAAAACTATACTTCAAGCACTGGGCTCTTACTTTCAGCATAAACAAACAGTAACTACTACAATCAAAAGCAGGTACCACTGGTAACAGTTTCAATCAACAATACTGATATCAGCGTCAATAGACAGGCTCAATAGCTGACTTCATTCAACCCAAAACAGTCTTACCTTATAGGCCTAGTAAGTACTAAGTAGTAACTATGTTTCTTCATGTTCATACAAGCAGAATAATGTCCTTCTTACATTAACAGACAACAGTTATATAGGCCAGTTGCCTTCTACCACAAACACCTCAACAGGGATCTAACAATATCCATTTGAATTCTATTATCTCTACATACAGGCTGAGGCCCATGACGGGCCATAAGTTATAACTCCCAGTCCATTGTCACGAGTCAAGGTTGTGAGTCTGTCCCGACCGACACTGCACAGTGCACATTCAGGCTTCAGCATTCGACCGACGACCTCCAGGCTCTAGCATCTGAATTCCAGGTTTCAATTTTTTTTACCAATTAATTATTTTTTAGACTGTAATTTTTACAGACTGATTTTTTCAGACTATGTTTTTTTACCCATTATTTCTCAGAGTGAATTTTTACCTATTATTTTTCAGACTGATTTTTTACCCATTAATTAAAATTTACAGTAAGTTTGTAATTTGTCTTAGTTTGTAAGTTTGTAATTTACAGTAAGTTTGTAAGTTTGGATCATTTAATTTAAGGCTGTAATTTTTTAGGCTATTTTGTCACAGATGTCTGTAGACTTAAATTAAATGATCCATTGATTACATATCTGGCCACTCGTTCTGCAGAAACTTTCATCAAATGGCACCCCATAAATCTTCTGCAGAGGCATGGAAATATGTCAAGAGGGAAGGGTTATATGTTACTTGTATGCTATGTGGGCACAAGTTTTGTGGTTCTTTAACTCGGGTAGTGGACCACCTTCTTGGTGTCAGTAATGGCAGTGGAGGTGGTGTGGAAGCATGCAAAGGAATATCAAATGAACATAAAGTTGCAGTGCAACAAGATTATGAGAAATCAAAAGCAGAAAGAGGAATAAAAGAAGCAAAAAGACAAAGAATTCAGAGGGAGATTGATGTGTCTTCTTCACCTAAAATTGCTTCTCACATCTCAAAATTTGGTGGCTCAAGTTCCACCCCAACAACAAATACAATAGGTGGAAGTGGAACAGCTACATTAAATACATTTTGGAAACCTGTAGACAAACAAAAAGTTGATGATTCTCTTGCTGAAATGTTTTATGCATGTTCCATTCCTTTTAATGTGGCAAGAAGTCCATATTTTAAAAATGCAATTAAAAAGTTTGCTGATTTTGGCAAGGGGTATGTTCCTCCTGGATCCGAAGCCTTAAGGACCACTCTCTTAAAAAAAACAAAGGATAGAGTGTCAAACAGGTTGGCTGACATTAGAAAATCTTGGGACCTTACAGGTTGCACGATTTTGAGTGATGGTTGGTCCGATTCATGCCATCAACCATTGATAAATGTTCTTGTTTATTGCCCTCAAGGGGTATTTTTTTGAAGGTTGTTGATGCAATGAATGAGGTGAAAACATAAGAATACATTTTCAGCATTTTGGATGAAGCGATTCAAGAAGTCGGGGAGAAAAATGTGGTCCAAGTTGCCACCGACAATGCCTCAAATTGTGTTGGTGCAGGAAAGCTAATTATGGAGAAGTATAGAACTATTTATTGGACACCATGTGCAGCTCATTGCTTGGATTTATTGTTGCATGATTTAGCCAAATTTCCATGGGTAAATGAGACAATCCGAAGAGCAAAAACTACTGCAAACTTCATCATTAACCATCGTCTCACTTTGAGCTTGTACAGGAAAAATGCATCTAGAGAGTTGTTGAGGCCTTGTGATACAAGGTTTACCACTTTTTACATCACTCTGAAAAGATTTTTTGAGGAAAAAACAAGCATAAGAAGTGTATTTTGCACTGTTGAGTGGGAGAGATCTCACCTTTCAAAAGAGCCAAGGGGAAAGCATGTTGAACAGGTATTGCTAAGCAACAATAACTTTTGGGAAAATGCTCAAAAAGTTCTAAAAATGTGTGATCCAATTGTTGAGGTGCTCCGCATGGTTGATGGCGATAAGCCCTCTATGGGTTTTATTTATGAGGCCATGGATCGTTGCAAGGAAAAGATTGCAAGTGCTTTTGATAATGTTGAAGCTGATTATAAAGAGATATGGGAGGTGGTTGATCAGAGATGGAAGATGATGCATAGCCCATTACATGCGGCAGCATGTTATTTGGACCCTACATTGTTTGGGATACAAAGACATCAAGATGAGGAGGTCATGAGTGGACTTTATGAGGCTATTGTCAGGATGCATCCAAATGAATCTATTGCGACTTTGATTAGATCTCAAATTAGAGCATTTAGGTTACAAGAAGTCCTATTTGGAACCACAGCAGCAAAGAGAGAGAAGGTTGGGGTTGAGCGCATGCTCAGCTAACTGGTGTATTTCAGCAGTGAAATCTATCTGCCCTAGATCATCATCAGGTTGGATCATCCAAGTTCAGCACTAGTTCATCATCCTTACATTCAACAGTTATTTCGGGAGGTTGATTATTCATCCAGCCGAAGAGTTCCACCATCACACCGTGTCATCGTGGTTAGAGACCAAGCAATTCGTTTTCCTATCCACAGGGTTCAGAACTTCCGCATGTTACTTCCATTCATTCCGGAGCACCTCCATTACCCTTCCCCTGGAAAAAGGACCGTTCAGCTTGAATATCCAGCGAGTTATCATCAGTGCTCCCTTTTCTGGAGGCGTTATTCTGCACGGGTGAATTGATTTGAGGAGGCATTCACATTTTGGGCTAGTGTGCCTCTGTTTCTTTTGTATGTTGCTTCCATCACCATCAGAGGGGTATTATAACCATAGTGCATATCATCCGAGCTTTCAGCAGCTGCTTATTTATTATTCTGGAGCATATACAGTTTGAGAGGAGGGCGCATTCACCTGTGGAGGACGATTTGGTTTATCTCCCTATTCCTCCGGCAGAATCCTTGCATGTTGGGACCATCCTCTTCACCATCAACCGATCTATATACTGGTATGTACATGCATTGATTTCTCCTATTTTATAGCATCTCAGTATTTTATAGGGCACAGATCTATAGTACACACATAAAAAGAAAAATACCAGTTTGGGATATTACAAATTGCTATGCTGAAAAAAAAGCTCCACCTCCCGAAATAAGGTTCGTTTGGGGTTTGAATTTGCTTCAGGTTTTCCTATCAGCTTTGGCGAACTCATCGAATTTCATTTTTTTCAAGTTTGCCTAACTTCAAACCTCAAGGTTGAAGTTCGACAAACCCTATGACTTAGCTCTGGTCTACACAAATCTAGAGTCAAATGCCATGCTGCTATCAGCTAAGGAAGAACTTTCATACCTAAGGGATCATAATCAAACTTTACTGATACAAATTAAGGAGCCGAAGAATGATAAGAAGTTGCTAGAAGAAAAGTAAGATCAACTTAGTAACAGAAATATTAGTCAGTAAAGAAACAATGACTAATCCAATTAAAGTAGAAAAATCATTCGGGGTTAAATTCAATGCATGGGGAAAGGAAACAATACAAACTCAATTGATATCATAAATCAAAATGGCATTTATGTTGGAACGTTATAAATCGATTATTTGCCAGAAGAGACAAATGATGAACGTTATTGCATTAAAATCAAGACACAAAATAAAAGGATGCCTTATCGTCATCTAAATCACAAGATAAGATAAGATAAGATAATTTTACTCATGTCCAACAAATGACCACAAAAGTAGGTCAATGGGACTGCTGAGTACAAAGATGTTATTACAAAGCGGGAGTATGAACAATAAAATTGCAACCTCCATACAGCAATCCAAGCAACCCCATGCCCTATACAGCCTGATGCCCTCCTCTAGAATGCACAACGGCCCTCCTGCTAAGTAGGGTGTACACTGTAAACACTTTCAGAATAACCCAAAAGCAAACAAGAAGGCCATCAACAAAGTTGCAAATCACGAACCATCTCTATTGGACCATATGCGATGACTCCCAAGTAAAAGTGGCCCTCGACAGTCGGGTTGGTCAGGACCCAGACTACTGCATGCCCCCACAGCTACTAGATGCACTCAGAAACAGACAGATAATCACAATAAACCAAGTGTGGACTATGACAAAACTCACTCCACAAACCTCGTATAAAGCCGGAGATTTAGGACTTCAAAGTTCAAGGCATAAAGCAACAACAATGGGCAGAATTTACAGGACAATTAAAAAAAGCAGGAATTCAACTAAAGCAGAACATGATTCATTGACCTGGGGAGCAAATCCGGCAACAGGCAGTTACAGTGTTAAAATTGGATACAAAATTCAGTTTCACCTCTGCCCTCCAGACACCTGTCAGTGGTGGTGGGCCAAATTGTGGAAAATACAAGCCCCCACCCAAGACTATTTTATTTGCTTGGACTATCATAGAGAGTGCTGTTGCCACATGGAACATGCCAGGGGCCTAGAAGATGCCCCCTGTATGAGAAATACGAGCAATTGATCTCACACCCCCTTGTCCACTGTCATTTCACCAGGAAAGTCTGGGCAGTCCCAAACCAACGAGACTCTCAGCCACGGGTGTGGGTAGAAGACAGCGTAAACTCGGCACTCCTCCACTGGATCAACAACATAGCAGAATTAGACAAATGATTAGCCATGGAAATCATGTGGTCAATATGGCTTCCCAGAAACCGATGGTACCTCTCAAAGAAACCCAGGCTACAGTGGAGCAGGAAGCCGGGTAATAAAACATTAAAACCAAATAATGATCAGATCTCCTTCAAACTAGGAATAGGGCACGACAAATAACAGAGCAGAATCACTGGCTTCCAGCAATGTTTCGGGCATAGCATGGGATTATGATATAAAGGACATTGACATTTTTGGATGCTCGTGAATTATAAGTGGATGGCTCCAGGCGGGCCTACAGTCGTCCAACATCAACCATCAAGCGAGCGTGAGGTCAGGAGTACCGAAAAGCATTAGGTACAACAAAATCTCTTTCAAACACATTTAGAGAACTGAATTCTGAAGCTGATGCTCTAGCAGAAGCTGCAGTTCAGTTAAAATATTTTGAATCGGGCCTCATTGTCTTAAAACTCAGGTGAGGAGTAATGTTACCTATGAACAGCCATCACCGGATCTCTTTTTTTCTCATCCCATCTTGAACTGAGTTATAGCTGACCTGCTAATTTTCTGCCTGTATAACCAGCTCTAATATGGACTGTAAGATTATCTCAAGGAGTCAATAAAGCATCATGTTCTGCACTACAGATGCCATACATAAGTGCACCTTTATAAATAAAAAGAGTATACTTTTTTCACTGGAAAAACAAAATAAACATCAAGTAATAATCAATATGTGGAACTCAGCACAATTTATATCCACATATTAAAAGACCTAAACAATGATACTAAAGCTCAAACCATTACATCTGAAGATGAATCAAGAGGATCTATATATGTCAACAAAATTTGGTCATTGCCTCTCAAATACATGACAAATTTCAGAAAATCAAGACAACTTTTCTCCAACATCTCCTGGTACCAGGTGAACCCCAAGAACAAAATTGATGTGTCATCACTATGGCTGCATTATTCTCTACTCAATATCTCTTGGATCCTTGTTGTATGTACAACATTCTTCTCGCTCAAGAAATCCATTAGTCACTCTTTGCAGTGAACAAAAGTCTTCTTGTGACAGATGAAGAGTAAATTCATTGTTGATTTGTGGTGGAAATTCAACTCTGACTGTGCTTGTTTCTGTTTTTAGGGCAAGGAATTCTGTAGGGGATGACTTGTAAATTGTAATATACATATATATGTCATATATAGCCTATATACCGATATAGGTTAGTTATGTACCTATAGATTGTAACCTAGTTATGTCATCAATAATTATATAAATTAGGTACCTTTCTAATGGTCACGATCGCTCATTGTGACCCATCTTTCACTTATATATAAACATCATATTGTATTGCCTCCAATCATCATTCCCATATCAATAATTATAATTTTATCCTTTGGGATATATGGCTTCATGCCTTTACTTATAACTTAATGGTGTCTCCTCATGAGACACCACAAATACAATCTACACATCTTTCAATTCAATGCCCATATGGAGTAAAAAGAATTGTAAATTGATGAGAAATTAGAATTATTTTTTCACACTATGCATTGTCACCACCAAACCTGTACGTGAGTGGGAAAAGTCTCAAGCCGCTAACAGAACCTAGATGGCAACAAATGTTGGATGTCACTGTCCCCTCGGACCTCAACACTCACAACCTCTCACTTTAGGCCAAGGCGGTATCCCTAATAAATTGATTATTTTAAGGTCTAGATTGGAATATTTTATCAATTTAGAGGTATCTAGACTAACTAAGCACAAGACAAAAGTTTGAGAAATGAAAAAACTTGCACTTAGTGAAAACTTAAACACCATATCACAATAACCAAAATATGCTTAAGTTAACCAATGAATCTACTAAAGAATGTTTAATGTATCAATCAAAGAAATGCTTCCAATAGATATGAATGTGAAGCAAGAAGCATAAAGAAAATGACTAATTATTAATCCACCAAGAATGTACGAATTAGCAATGTTGCCAACCTTTTTGTACCATAGTTGGATTAGCTGAGGAGCCGCCAGTTGACAAACATGATAAATGTTTGATTCCAATGTATCAGATGATCTGTCTTTGTGTCTAGCGAGTTTTGGCTAGTCAGTTTTTTGTTTGAATAATTTTTACCATGGCCCTATGGGTTTGTAATAAAATGTGCTAGTAGGGTGTTTTGAGTGGTTCGGTCTCCTAAGACGTAGAATTTCAACTAAAGTATTCCAGGGAGTTTTTTGCCCTTGACAATTATGCTTTGCCTATAGCCGAGTATAATTGACGAGATTTTCTCCCGCTTCCTCCAAAGCTGGAATGCCCGATTTTTAATTCTGGGCCTTGGGGGGTTATTAGAGCCCAACCGAGTATATATAAACCTACTAGGCATTATTAGAATCGACCATCGTCATGTCCTAAGTCATTAGGACCCTCAAAAAAATTTCCGAAAAAATTTTACCGGACGCGTTAAAAAATTATTTTTTAATTTTTCCGAAGTTTTTAATTAAATTTTTCCATAATTGAAATGGAAAAATTCAATTTGTAATAAGTTAGTCATACGGAACCCAAATTCAGTGATTGAAGGCTCTAACCTTAGGCCAAAAATCATTCTTGATCAGCCAGCCAGGCAGATCCAACTTTCAGATCATCATTCGGCCACATAACGCATATTTTCTCAAAAAAAGTCAGTTTTGGGGAAAATATTGATTAATTAATTAAAATGATTATTTTGGAGAAAATCCAAATCTCTCCAAATTAGTCTGAATTCGGCGAAATGAAATGCAAAATGACATGGTAATGGGCATTTATGATGATTTGAGTTAACAGGAGGTAGCGTCTCAGCATTCAGTAAGTATTCATGACACCTTTACCTAGCAAATTCGCCCACTTCAATTGGCTCATGAATTGGAGGAGGTGGAGGAGCACCCATTGGATTGATGTTTTGATCGAGGCGGAACTGGCCCTTGCGCTGATGATTACTGGGTAGTGGCTCCTCCATACCTAGCATACGCTTCCTCCAAACGTAGCAGGTGGTGCCTCTTCAATGCTCATGCCCTCATCATCTAGCTCACGCCCCTCTCTCCTCAAGAGGGCGTCTTCACACATGTGGCTTCCTCATCTGCTTGTTTTCATTGTTTAGGGTTGGAGTGGGGGCACCTTGCCTAGGTGGAGGCCTCCCCTCACTCTTAGCTCATCTTCTTCAAGTCTGGGCTCTCAGTTAGCTACCAAGCCGGTTAGGTCAGGGTTTTTGGTTTTAAGGTTTTGGGTCTTCTCTCATTGTATAAATAGAGGCTCCTTTAGCTCTACTCAGATGGAACTTTTGTCCTGGAGTTACTCTGCAAAAATTGTATTAAGCTTTGCTTACATTTGATTAATAAGATTTTCGACTTTGGAGGTCCATCTCTCTTTGCATATGGTGAATGTTCTATGGTTGAGGTGATACTGTTCCTAAACCCTTTACTCTTTTTTACTTGAATGAGATCTATTTATGTGTTAAGCTCAAGAGGGCCACTATTGGCATGGTAGAGTAGCTGTTTGTAGTTTCAATTCAGTTATTTATGCAAAGTAGGTTCTAATCTTAATGAATATGAGCAGTTAGTTATACGTAGTATTGATCTCGATTGAATTTCCTTAGCATACTTTTCATATATATGATCTCACTTGTATCTGAGTTTTGGTATTAGCAGGTCACAGGTTGAAGAGTGCGAGTTCAGCTACATCCAGCCCAAGCTTCAAGCAACCTGTCTTTTTAACATATTGTGATTGCAGGGCCTACGAGATCGGTCTCTTCCCATTCGAAAGAAAGTCGGAGTCTTCCTCCATTTCTTGTGTTCCATCCACAAGAAACTTCTTTCTCTACCCTTCTTCTTTAATTTTTGTACTTGCTCATAAAATAGATCCAAGTTTCAAATATTTATTATTTCAAATCTGTTTTTAGGGCCTTTGCTAGATCTAGTTTCCTTCATTAGATCTAGGGAAAGATTTATGCTTTGCATGTAAAACGTTGAAAATTTTTCTACGTACAAAATTTTTTCCATAATTTAAAAAACAAAAAAAATATTTGCATTGTCTTTCCTACCATATTTTAACAATACATGCTTGCTGATTTTTTACTTTTGTGACAAGTACAGCGGAAATGCTAGCGAAATTCTAAAGAATCAAGCACTAAAAAACCATAAATTCCCTCTTTTTCTTTTCTCCTTCTGCAGATTGCTCCAAAGGCCTTCCAGGCGTAAATAAAGAAGCAAAAAAGGCAGCGAAAGGAAAGCATTGTAAACAAATTAATAAAGAGCAAGTGGGATTACAGCTCCCACACCCCTCTTCCCCCATTTGGGGGAAACTTGTATCGTCTCCCCATTTTCATGCTTTGCTTCATGTTTTGCTAAAAGTAGGATAGAATAGTTCACAATCTTTGGAAGTTTATCTTTTCATTAAAGTGAGGTAGTTTATTTGCTGATTAGTTTATCATTCATAAAAAATAAAGTAAAAATGTTTCTTTGATTGTTTACTTAGATAATGCATAGTTTATTTACTGTTTTACTTACCCCCTTGCTTTCCCGATTAGGGCCCTAAAAATCCTGAAAGAGACTCTTGGGTAGTTTAGATCTTTATGTTTCTTTTAATTTTAACAAATTAATGAAGTCTCTTGAACTTGCAGTAACACAAGTCAAGAGCACTCTCTATCGGAGAGCATAGTTAGAATCGCGCATCCTTGCATTAGGCATTTTAGATTAGCTAAGTCTCTTGAACCGCTGTCATAAGACAAGGTCAAGAGCGCTCTCTGTCGGAGAGTCTTAATTAATCTGTTTAATAAAATCCGCAACTCACACCCCCATAATTAATTAACTTCGTTTTCTCCTTGCCGAAGTATGCTCTGATCGACTTCAAAATCAGAGTACCCAGAAACGGCATTGGATTTCTAATCTTGCATGAGAAACGTAATAAAATTTAAACCCCATAACCAACGCATCAGCGTTGTAGGAAATTTTCCTAAGTTCTTCTTAGTAGAGGCACCGGAACTCCCCGCTGTCTAAGCTTCTCAGTTAGCTGATCAATCTTCGCGATACCAGCCTGGGATATTGGGCGGGTCGTCATGTCTTCAACAGATTAAACTTGGAATATTCTCCCAGCTTTTGACGAACCTTCGTTGACACCATAAGCAAGATCACTTAAAATCCTTAAAAATATACCAAGAGCACTTGCACAACCTAATATTCACTAGTTTTATTTCAAGACTTGTTGTTAATTTCTTTACGCATTTCAGTATTTTGACTCCATAAGGCATTGGTCTTTTAATCTGCATAATTGTTATATTTGGATCAATTGTCTTTGGCCTTTTTAATTTCTATCTGTGAATGCATATTTATGAAGTCCTGAATTATTGCTTATCTTTTAATCTCTTGCTAGCAACGTGGATTGCTTTGATTTATGTGTCAAACTCATAATAAATAAACACATTTAATTACAATAACTCCTAAACAACACCCATCCGCATCCGTAACCATTAAAACACTTTAACAACTTAAGAGCCATAGAAACTCTTTTGTAGGGACTACCCCCCTTGGCTTCGTTAGGACTTAGCCTAAATAGAGGAGCTAGGAGTAGGTGACAGTACCTAGCTCTGTGCTTGCCCCTAAGGTCACACCTCTCCCACTTTCCTAAGTGAGGAAACAGCTTTCGAAAAGTTTTTGTTGCTGGTGTGCAATCGGCAGACAACATCTTTTGGCGTCGTTGTCGGGAACAAATTTTTTGTTCCTGGACGACCTTAGTTTTTTCTAGTTTTTACCTTTTTTGATAGATTTTTTGTTTAATCACCTCGCTGATCTTAGACTTGAAATCCATCTGGCGACTCCACTGTCTTTAATTTTACCAAGGTATTCAACCAGAAGAAACTCTAAAGGTTTACTTAGGTTTATCCCTGAGCCTCAAAAGGTTTATAGGAGAAGACTAAATAAACTTGCTTCTCGTAGGATCCTTGAAGATCTTGGATCTCAATCTTTATCAGACATCCATAGTTTATTTTTAGAAACTAATTCTCAAGAAAACACTAACATTTATGTTTCCAACAAAATGGGTGAGTATTTTACTCAGCTCGACTTTTCTCATATAGCAGGTCAACTTCACCGTCTTCTAGACAAAGCTATCGAGAAGCTCCCGATGTATACTGGCACTGATGCCACTACCTCCGCCATGTACCTCAGGAACTTTTCTAGATGCATCAATGCTTATGTCAGTGATCCTATTAGCCAACATGATGATGTATACATGAAGTTATTTGCTCTATCTTTGGATGGAAAGGCCGACGATTGGTATAACAATTTACCGAATAATGCTTTTGATACTCTAGCTGCCTTCAAAACCTCTTTCACCAACAAGTTCGGTGAAAAGAAAGAACCTCGGCATCAACTTGCGTCCCTGACCAACATAAAAAAGAAGGATACGGAAACAATGGACGAGTTCAATACTAGGTTCACTAAATTGTCAAAAGCCATCCCTACTGCTTATGCCCCAACTGCACCAACCATTCTAGTCTATTACATTGAGGCACTTAGTGGCAAAATGCAATACCAAATAAGAGACAAGGAGCCTGCTAACTTGGTCCAAGCTCAAAAAATGGCAATTAAAATTGACTTGAACATGCAGTCATCAGGTGAATCCAACCTCCAGGGTTATTCAAGGTCTTCAACACCGTTGAAAATTAATGAACCTAAAGGGTTATTCAAGGTCTTCAACACCGTTGAAAATTAGTGAACCTAAAGATAAGGATCCTTTATCAGCTATGAAGGATGCCTATGAAAAGCAGATGATTGAAATGAAAAGGGAAATGAAAAAAAATATGGAGGAAGCAGAACAAAAACACTTAGCGCAATTGAAGGAGATACAAAATAGGGTGATAACAATGGAAAGAACTCAAACTCATCCTGCTCCTAGAACCTTTCCTGCAAAGCCAACTTGGCAAAGAAAGCCTCCCAACCATGAGTAGAGGCCGCTAACACGGTTGAGCAGTATAAACCATTTTGCAGAGCATGCAGAGATTTCCATAAGGAATCTGGCTGCCACTATGCATGCTATGTTCAGGAGCATGGTCACCCTGAAGGTTGTGGTCCTAATATGTCGACAAGCTAGCCTGATTATATCAACAACATATATGACATCCCTAGCATCTCCATAGGAAATTGGCCATAGGCCAATCGTTATGAAAAGAAAGTTGACAACTTAACTCAATACTATGGAGAGATGCCTTCAGCCGAGCCGATCAACAACACTCAAAACTTCAAGGGAATAACTTATCAAAGAAAATCAAGAGAGGGATCTTCTGCACAAAATGTTCCCAAGGTAACAGCTCCTAATCCTCCCAAAGAAGTAGAAACTAAAGAAATTGTTGATTTAAGTTTTGACTTAAGTAATTGGCTAGCAAATACAAAGGTTCCTGTTCCAATCCTTGAATTATGCAAAATTCCTGGCCAAAGAGAGAGGCTTTTGAAAATCCTAAACCCTCCAAGTAATGTTGACCCTCCAAGTAATGTTTGAGGAACCTTCGTTAACACCATAAGCAAGATCACTTAAAATCCTTAAAAATATACCAAGAGCACTTGCACAACCTAATATTCACTAGGTTTATTTCAAGACTTGCTGTTAATTTCTTTACGCATTTCAGTATTTTGACTCCATAAGGCACTGGTCTTTTAATCTGCATAATTGTTATATTTGGATCAATTGTCTTTGGCCTTTTTAGTTTCTATCTGTGGATGCATATTTATGAAGTCTTGAATTATTGCTTATCTTTTAATCTCTTGCTAGCAACGTGGATTGCTTTGATTTATGTGTCAAACTCATAATAAATAAACACATTTAATTACAATAACTCCTAAACAACACCCGTTCGCATCCATAACCATTAAAACACTTTAACAACTTAAGAGCCATAGAAACTCTTTTGTAGGGACTACCCCCCTTGGCTTCGTTAGGAGTTAGCCTAAATGGAGGAGCTAGGAGTAGGTGACAGTACCTAGCTCTGTGCTTGCCCCCAAGGTCACACCTCTCCCACTTTCCTAAGTGAAGAGACAGCTTTCGGAAAGTTTCTGCTGCTGGTGTGCAATCGGCGGACAACAAGCAACAAGTCCAAAGCTTGTTACAAAGCCCCTAAAGCTTATAACAGGCTCAAGGATGTTTATCTTAAGCTAAATGAGATAAGTTCCTTGATGATCCAATAAATCTGAACATAAAGAATGTAACATGCAAAGTAAACTTCAAATTTATAAATTTAAACCAACCAGAAACAAAAAATGAACTTGAAAAATAACTTCAATGGCTAGATCATTAGAGATAATCACCACTTAGATAAATCTAATTGCAAGACAAACAATAAACCAATGATGAATTATACATGCAATTAAATATTGTTAACTTTATCATTAAGCTCAAAGGGAATGGTTAAAACTACTATTATTTTCTCGTGTTGAATAGTTACTCAAATGTAGAAATTAACAAGAGAAAATACAATTCTAGAGATGCAAAATTTAAAGGTAATCTCCAGAATTAAATGCCAAGTAAATAGTGAAATATATATCTATAAAATATCTCTGTTACTTAGCCAAAATCTGCAATAAAATATGAAATGGCTTGCTGGAATCTACAACAGAAATACAAAATTGTAACTTATAAAAATGTGAGAAAAACATGGCTAAATAAAATTACTAAATCTGGTCGTAATTTGTAATGTGTAAATTCCAAATTGCAAAAATTAACTAATTACTCCAAATAAATACTAAAATGATACTCAAGAAGTAACTGCAAAAATCTGAATATGACTGATAAACAAGTTAAAACCAAATCAGATTTACAAGTCTTTTTATGAATAAGAAGACTTGAAACAAATCTAAAAATAAAACAGCAAACCTTTAGATGCAAATTCCAGATTTAGAACTTAAGCGAGTTATGCTTTGCAATTAAAATCAAAGAGTAACTACAAAATCTGAAACTATGATGTGTCTATGATATATGTTTCAGATTTGAACTAGATCTAAATCTGAGATGTGCAATAAAATCAAATAGATTTATGCTATGTGAAATCTGTTAGGGATTTAACCTTAAGGTTAGTAGATTTCACAAAAGAAAGAACAATATTTCTTTTATATTTAGATGAATGATTGAAATAAGAAATTAGTGCCAAATACTTAGGGTAATGGACATCTCTAGAATCACTTAGGGGGCCTTCTTTGAACATGTCACCAAGGATTTGATAATGCTCTTGGCTACCCTCAACTCTCTTGATGTATTGGAAGGTTTTATGCAATCACATAAGGAAGGAGAGACTCCCTCCTTTACTTCCTTTCTTGGGTGTACCCTACACAAAGGGGGTTAGTATTGCACCATTCAAATTAAGTAACAAAGAAAAAAATAACATCCCTTTATAAGTTTATCCATATAGAGACTAACTTACCATAGATTCAATTTAACTAGATAATACAATGTTCCACCAAGTTTCCGGGACGGGGGGGCGTGGGAGTGGGGAAACGCACATTGGGGGCGTGTAGAGACACCGCAAAATTTTGGGGTATTTTGGGGGACGGGGGGGCGGGGAGGCGTTAGGGTCCCTAACATAGGGGGGGCGGTCTCTAAAATTATAAAAAAGAAAAAAAAATTAATAAAAATATGAACCACAACATATAAACATATCAATTCCTCATCCCATCACCATTTGCATACTAGCATGCTTATGTTCCCGAAGACTTTAGTGTAATTTAATGTAATCGTTATAGCAAAGCATATCATATTGATGTTTGTTTCTTTCTATTTGTTTCTATTTCGTTTTAAAATGACCATTTAGTGTAAAAGTCTAAAATTTAAGATGAACCATTTCTTTTTTTAAGTAAAAAAATTTAAAAAATCGAGGGCAGTGGGGGCTTGTTGGAGCCCCCCATTTTCAGGAGGGGGCGTGTGGGAGCCCCCCAATCCGGGAAACTCCTAGACCCGTGTTTCCCCAAGTTTCGCAGAAAGGGGGGCGCTGGGAAACGTTTCCCATGGAGCCCCCCAGCCCCCGGGGCGTGGGAAGTGTAGGGGGCGAGCCCCCGACCCTGGGAGGTGCGTCCCCGTGGAAAACTGAGATAATACTATCTCTTCAATGGCCCAAGATTAGAAATAAGATGGGAAATACTAGCAATATTATCTCCGAAAAATAAGCCCAATACCAAGAAAAAAGTCACACATCAACAAGAGACTCCAAGCCTTTACCTCCAAAACCAAAGAGATTTGTATTAAGAATGCTCTTCTAGTGCACAAAGATTGCTCCTGTCTGCAACAACTAACCAAGAGAAATGAAAGAGGGAGTCTCTTTATACAGGACTAAAGGCACAACCTCTTCTCATTAAACAATTGCTTTCTTGACTCAAGCCCTACATCTATTCTAGAAAGACTCAAACACAAATAAAACCACTCGTCAAGGAAAAACAATGAGTAAAATATTGATAGTGGTTAAAATAAATATTTGGAAAGTCAAAAAGGAGAAGCACCTTACCTAAGGTGGGAGCAATTTGGTCTAAAGAGGGATCAATTTAGCTCAAAGAGGAAACTTCTAGGGAACTATCGGCATGTGTGGGTCAAAAGAGGTTCTACCCTTCTCAAACCACTCACCAAACAGTTACAAAGGATCAAACCGAATGAATAAAGGGAGGTATATGCCATGTGTGTAAAGGAAAGGATGGGATGGCTCACACATGTCAGAGGAGGGGGTAATTTTCTTTAGGAGAGAAGCGATTGGGGTTTTGAGGCTCTAGGAAGGTCCAACACATCATATGGGATGGTCAAGCATGGGGCCACAACGCTAGAAGGGGTGCTTAGGTGGACTGCATGGGGATACGTGAGACTGCATAAAAATACAGTGAGGGTCTAACATGAAAGGGGGGAAACTTTAATTTATAGGTTAATGAGAAATTAGATTATCAAACCCAAAGTTGGAGCCACAGAATGGCACTTCTAACTTTTTAACTTAACTCTAACCACAAACACACTTTAATTATCATATGACCATGTGCAAATAGGGACTCCTAACTCTAGACCTTGACTGGCATTACATAAGTGTCAATGGTGACCAAATAGATGAGTTGTGATACAGTACATTGAGTCTAGGGTTGAGGTGTTCAATGACATATGGCAGAGGTACTCAGAATGTGCTCCCGCTTTGGAGGATTTTACGAGTGAAAAAACCTTTGAGAATTTATGATCATGAAGATGCAAATCCTCTTCAGTAAGAAAAACACTCAATAGTCACTTGCCTCAATACAACCATCATAGTCGAGCTAAGTATAAATTATAATTGGCGCTTCACATACAAGAGACATATCAATTACATCACTTTTACAATATAAACATGGACAACGGATACAATGATGATACATTTACAAATTTGGCTTAGACCAACCATACATTGGACTTCTTTCTGGATCATCAGCATCTTTACCCCTTGACTAAACATCATGCAATCTGAGGGGTAACATGCACAATCTAAACACAAGACGAAACAGTTTTGTAAGAGGAAATGCATCAACAAAAATAAAACTTAACAACTTAGCTTTAATTTCTTAAATAAGACACAAGATGCTGTCCCCTCCATTAATATACGAAATGAATTCATAGCGTACTCTTACAGTCCCATTAGCCACTTTTTCCTACTAGCGAACATTAATATAATCTTTGTTTCTTTCTTTTTATATATGTTTTATTTCTTTCATTCTTTTTGGATTAACATGTGCAAGTTAAACATGCCGTTACACCCTTTTTTAACCACATCATGGATTTCTTTCCCTGGCAAAATTACTTCATTTTATTTATCACAGTAACAGTGCAGTGAAATATAAGCCTCACTATCAACATTGTATAGGCAAGGCAAAACAGGACCCACTGGGCATTAGTTGAATTTGTGATGGGAAAAATAAACTCATACTAACATAGTCCTAGATTTTGTATATTAAAATAACTGTGGAAACAAATGATAAGCATAAGACATTCGTAATTAACCATAATTTACATACCTCAGTAACAGCACCACTACCAGGATAGAAACCCCCTCCATGTCTATGTAAGGATATATAGAGAACCTTCAAAGATCAGACAACAGAATAATCATGCAAGATTCTTAGGAGCCTATAAAAGTTTAGCACTCATGCACTTTAGTTAAACTCACTGATTGATCTGCCTCAAAGATCTCCTGTGTCCCATTTCCATGGTGTACATCCTGCATATACCAGCACCATTACTTCTTATCAACATGATCTTGGAAACACCAATGAGAATATACATCTGACTACCTGAGATTCACAAAAAGCTGTCTTCAATTTTAACTAAAGCCAATATAAGCAAACGAATCAAACTTATTCTGAAATTCAAATAAAACCAAGGTACATTCAGTCCAAAGCAATAGAAGGAAAACTACTTCAGCTTTTCTTACCCAATCAACGATTAAAACCTTCTTTGCTCCTGCAACCCGGGATGCTGAGACAGCAATTGCTGCATTATTGTGAAGACAGAAACCCATTGAATCTTTTACCCCAGCATGATGACCTGGAGGTCTTACCTGCTTTCAGTGAAGTGACACAAAAATTACCAAGAATAGCAATGCGTCACAGTTACTCTGTTTAGAATTTATTTGGAATAAGAACTGCCAATATTATTGTCCAGTAACAAACATGACTCTAAAATGGTAACCAAGAAACAATATAAAATAAAATATAATAGCAGCATACCAGAGCAAACCCATTCTGAGCTTGGCCTGTCATAATTGCTTTTGCAAGGTCAGCACATAAACCAGCTGCAAGTCTGGCCGCAAGAGACGAGTACTCATTTGCATATGTATCTGGTGACAAATGGCTGTGATAAGCAAATGCTTAGATTCTTTAATTCATTTCAAGAAAAAATAGCTAGGCAATGAAAATGTCCAATTACTTTGAAAGCATAAACAAAAATAACTAATGCAACCAATTTAGAAAATGTCTGGTACATTTATTCCTACACAAGTGATGGCATAAATCCATAAGAACCTGAAGAATATCCACCCTCATTTCCTTTCTATTTCGTTTAACTATTCTACATAAAGTTATTCTTCAGATAATCCAAAGTACCCTGTTCTTGGAGATCAGACATTTTTCATTTGAATAAATCAACGATCTTGAGAGAAAAAAAATACAAATATAAACAATCACAGGATAAGAAAAGAATTCCACTGTTTCAGTGTAAATGAGATTTGATGTTCAGTTTTTTAAGCAGAGAATATGATATTTTAAAACAGCGTTTGTACTTTGTATAAGCTTACACAGAATATCTGCATTTTTTGAATGAGCAGCACACTAGAAAACTGAGTATGTTGGAACCTGTATCAGAAGACCATTTTATTTTCAGCTTCCCTACCTATTACGAGATCCATGTTCGTTATCATTCTTTAATCACAGACTCACATGGCTCCTCAAGCAATTTTGCAGAAAATGAGGACCAAAGATGTATCACCCTAGTCCTTCATGCAATGCTTTAACTGCAGAAAAATACTCTCATAAAGACGTATTTCCAGAATCCATATCTCTAGTTTCAGACTAGTTACCTCATACTTCCATCCTGCAGACAGTTTTGGCCACAGGAGGCATCAAGACTAAATCTCCATTCCAAGGTCAGTTGAACCACACAGAATACAGAGAAACGAGACAGCGGCAGCAGAAATCTCATAACTAACTTCTTCTAGGTCTTGGATGTTAGAATTTAGGAGAGCTGTTGGGTGACTGCATTTTGGGTCCTTGGCATATTTTGGGTTCCTTCCCATTTTGTTCTTTGAGTATTCTTAGTGCTTGATTTTCTCTCTTTAAAGCCTAGCTTCCTTTACTTGCTCTCTTTCCATTTTGTTCTTCTGGGCTTCTTATTGCTCAATTGTATAGTTAACCTAGATTATATTTGATTACCTTCAATTGGGAAAAAGTTAAATATAATGGGCCTGGTTACCTTACAGCAAAAAAAAAAGAACATAATTAAATTATATCAGATTAACCTAAAATTGGAATGGAATCAGCTAATTAAATTATATCAGATTAACGCCTGAATGGAATCAGCTATCCATGGAGGGTACTCTTTTATGCATGGACACTTTTGCAAATGCAACAGAAGAGGCTGTTAGTGAGTAGATAGAGCCTTTTCTCATCGGGCTGGATGACCCCTCTAATTGGTTGAAGTAAAAGTGGATGTTTCATTTGATAAATGGGAATCCCCTTTAGTGTTCAAATTTGCCTTGCAAATAAGTGGAGGAGGATCGTGGCCAAGTTTGAGAAGAAACTTCAAGCTTGGAATCACGTTGATCTTCCTCTTACAAGGAGGGTAAGAGTGGCTGATAGGATTCTGGCAGTTGGGCACATTCATTATTCCTCAAATTTGTTTCTATCTCAAGCAACATACAGATGCTTGGAGCGCATTCTCAAAATAATTCCCTAAGGTAAGCAGTGGGGTGCAAAAGTGGTTCATTTGTGGTTCGAATTAATGTTCGGGTTCAGCAATGAAAATTTTGTGATAAAATTCGGCATTAAATTCGAGAGACTCTAAGTCCCCTGATACGAGGACACGGGACACGGAGGACACAGGAATACGAGTGTCCGACACGGACAAGGCAACCCCCAGAATTAGGACACAAAGGACATGTTATATATATATATATATATATATATATATCCAAATTTTTGTAGAACAATAGAAATTACACATTACACATTCACAAATCACAATGCATATGTCAATCATAGACCTAACTGAAACCCCCATTAGCAGAAACGGATAGGCCTCACTCCACTATTGAAACAAGGGAAAAAGGCTAGTGACTGGCTTCCCCCACTCCCAATATTGGATTCCCGCGAGAGGCATAAGAAAACCAACCAAAATAGGACTATTTCTATTTGATTAGATTACATGGATGGGGGCGCACGCCCTATTATTATCTTTTCTCGTTACTAAATACCCTTTATGTTTTAGATTATGGCACTTACAATAATGATGCCACTTAGATTGAATGCCATTGGTAGGAATAGAAATAAGGGGTAACCTTCCCTATGTGAAATGAATCCCCTTGTGATGTTTTTTTTAAATACGCAACCACAAAGTACTTATTAGTGTGGTCCCTGACTTGATTTGAGAGGCTAAGAGCCAAACAATGTAATATGGAAATGTACATGGAAGAATAATAAAAATACATCATAACTAAGAGCCAAACAATGTAATATGTAAATGTATATGGAAGAATAATAAAAATACATCACAAACTGCAAACAGAGAAGGATGACAAACATGGGTGGCTTTAATTCCATCGGTGCAGTGGGTTCTCATAGACTCATAAAAATTTATCATCAAGTCATCAAGTCATCAAAATCAAAATGTTCTATTGCATAGATGTCAGAATCATATTTCTCATTAAGTCATCAAAATCAAAATTCATTACATAGATGTCGGAATGCCACTGGCAAATACAAAAAGGGGTAGATCAAGATGGAAAACCTTCTAATGCTCGTCACCTGCAAAAAAATCCCCCTCTTAGAGCTCAAGCCTCATTGAAAAATGTGATTGAATGAGCATAGAATTGTTTTTTTACAGTTTGTCTTGTTTTAGGGACACAGTGTCCTGTTTTTGGGACACATCCTGACACTGTGTCAGACACATGTTTTAGACGTGTCCTAAAACAAGACACGTCCAAAACACGTCCCACACCGTGTCAGGACATGTCTGTGTCCGACACGATGACACAGTAACCTATATGGACGTGTCTGGTATCATAAAATAAAAAAATACATGAAATTTTTTAATAAAATTCAATATGCTCATTAAACACATAATAAAAATGAAACTAGTTACTATACCAACATTAATCATTAATGATTAAACATATATTTCAAAAACACTTCTTGTTTTTTGTGGTGTGGAAGATCTTGCATGGTGCCTGTCGAGTTTTCCTACCACCTACATAACAAGGTTCATGGCCCCTTCCCAAGGTATGGATGAGATTGTTTCCGGATGGGGAAGGTGGGCATCTAGGTGATTTCATCCCAAACCTGTGTGGAGAACGGAATCCACTGTTGTCCCCAAGATAGCATCCACGAATGTGTCCCAGAAATGAATCAAACGCATCCTTAGTAAGTAAAAAAAGGAGAGAAAAAATGCAAAGAACAGGGGGAAAACCTAAAGAATGTCTAAATCCTATGGTGCTTCTCTGTTACCAACTAAGTTGCACAAGGTTGGGTTTCTAAACGAGTCGTCGAAGATGAACAATCACTTGTTCAAAATTCAATGTTCAGAAGTCCTTCCAGGCCTTCCTAGGCCCCTTTTTTTTATTTTTTTAAATGTTCATACCCCATGAGTTAGCATGATGACTTTATGTAAAAGGTTTGGCTTCTTAGGACTTATTTATTAATGCATTATTCCAGGGTGTTTTTTCCTTGTTAATTATTTATTGTTTTTAAGCAATAAATAATTTGCGAGTTTTTCACCCAAACCTCCAAAGCTGGAATAATCGCATTATTAAGTAAGCCTTAGGAGGTCATTAAAACCTATGTGTCGATGTATATTACCATGCTAATCATTATTTTGAGTCATTATGAACATGTCCTAAGTCCCCCATAGGTTTTTTTAATTTCCGGAAAAAAATTTATTTTTTTCGTTTTTACAGGCTTCTTTTTAATAAGTTAATTGTAAAAATGTAAAAGGTCATAAAAGTGTGGCTAGGAGGTTGTTTTTGCCATGGGGGTGCTCATTTTCTAACTCGGAGCACCCACTTAACCCCTAGACCCACTTTCCTAAGTTTTCGAGTAATTATTCAACCCCAAAATTAATAATTACTCGAAAAACCCAAAAACCCAAGAAAAATTGAAATATTAAAAAAATCGGCAATTAAAAAAATAAAAGATAATTGCCAAAAAAGAGTTGGGTGACTTGGAAAATCATTTTGGGAAGTACCTGGGCAAGGGAGACAAGTCGGATGTTGCCATTTCAGTGAAATCTCTTGAGTTGGAACTTTCCTCTCTCAAGAGGGGCACATTTCTCCTTGTGGGGACGCAAGCCAAGTTGGAGGATCTTCATTGTTTTGGAGAAAACATGGGTTTGGACAAGTGCTTTCTCAAGGGAGTGATGTTTCCACTTCCCAATGCCTTTGCCAACCCTCATCCACCTTTTGCCAACTCACTCGAAGCTAGCACATCCTTGAGGAGATACAACCCCCCTCTCTTTACCAGATTTCTATTTAAGCAGGCAACCTCTCTTCATTCTGGATGGATGATTTGGGCATTGAACCTCTACTTCTGTAATGTGTAATATTGATTGTTGAGATAATATAAGGCTTTGGAGGCTGATGCAAGTGTGGTCTATGGTGTTTGGATGTGTTTTCAATATTGAGGTAACCTGTGGATTTTCACAAGCTTGTATGTGTTCGGGATTTGTTGGCTTTGAAGATAATTGTTTTTTCTGATATGATAGAAAGTAATACTCCTGTGACTACTTATTATTGTTATCTATAGTAAATACTTGAGAGTTTATGATTCTAGTTTGATTTCATATTTTTATTGAGCATTCATTATTGGATAAACACTGCAAGTTTTGTAGATTTCTTTTACAGGTTGCTTAAGCTGGAGTTTTGGATGAGCGTGTGAGCTCTACTTTTACTCCAAGCAACTCTTGAAGAGAGGATTTCATCCCACCGGCAACACTTCGTGGATTCTTTCTTGCCTTTCTTTCTCTACCTTTCAAGCTTGGTGATACCCTTCCGTCACAAAACTTCAAGTCTTTTGGTTACTAAGTTCTTTATTTTGCATATTTAAATCTCACTGAAGTATTGCAATATCTTAGCTTTCTGATTTACATATGCAAGTTTTAAGTTTCAGATCTGATTATTAAAGTTATATTTTACATGATCTAATTACAAGCAAGTACCAGTTTAATTCCTAAAATTTTATATCTTGAAAGTACTTAAAATTTTTGATCAAATTTGTATGTTTTTGTTATCCAACTTTTTGTACCATAGTTGGGTAACCTGAGGAGCCGCCGGTTGACAGACTTGTTCAAAGTCCAATTCCAATGTATCAGTTGATCTGTCTGCTTGTCTAGCCAATATTGGCTAGTCACTTTTATATTTGAATAATTTTGACCATGGCCCCGTGGGGTTTGTAATAAAATGTGCTAGTAGGATATTTTTTGAGTGGTTCGGTCTCCTAAGACGTAGAATTGCAAATAGGGTATTCTAGGGAGTTTTTTGCCCCTGACAATTATGCTTTTCCTTCAGCCGAGTATAATTGACAAGGTTTTCGCCCGCTTTCTCCAAAGCTGGAATGCCCGATGTTGAATTTTGGGCCTTGGGGGGTTATTAGAGCCTAACTGAGTGTTATAAGCCTACTAGACATTATTTAGATAGATCATGGTCATGTCCTAAGTCATCTGGAAACATAAAAAAAAAAATTCGAAAAAATCTTTTTCGAACAGTGAAATTTTTTTTTTTAAATTTTAATTAATTTTCCTAAGTTTTTTGGGTTAATTTTTCCATAAATTAAATGGAAAAAACTCGTTCATGATCCAGACTCAAAATTCAGTGATTGAAGGCTCTAACCTTAAGCCAAAAATCATTCTTGATCAACCAGCCAGTCAGAAACAGCTTTCAGATCAGCAATCGGACACATAATGCATTTTTACTCAAAAAAGTCAGTTTTGAGTAAAAAATGATTTTTAGTAAAAAAATGATTTTTATTAAAAAATATGATTATTTTGGAGAAAACTAAAACTCTCCAAATTAATCCAAATTTAATAAAATAAAAGGCTAAATGACATCTCATGGAACACTTATGATGATTGGAGTTATCATAACTCAGCTTCAGTCATCATTAAGAGAGCAATTAATTTATTATCAGTTATCAGACATGTCATCTCCAGCTAAAGATGAGATGGAGAGCTCTCATTGGTCCGATGATTTGATCGAGGTAAACACTGAAGCTTACACCATCAGTGGGCTTCCCAAACCTAGCTCAG
>LPNX011002442.1:1376113-1514048 GCA_001517045.1 Pseudotsuga menziesii | reverse complement strand
CCCCTTGGCTTCGTTAGGAGTTAGCCTAAACGGAGGAGCTAGGAGTAGGTGACAGTACCTAGCTCTGTGCTTGCCCCCAAGATCACACCTCTCCCACTTTCGTAAGTGAGGAAACAGCTTTCAAAAGATTTCTGCTGCTGGTGTGCAATCGGCGGACAACATCTTTTGGCGCCATTGCCGGGGACAAATCTTTTTGTTCCTGGACGACCTTTGTTTCTTTTAGTTTTTTACCTTTTTATCCTTTTTGGTAGATTTTTTAGTCCAATCACTCTCTGAAATTAGACTTAAATCCACCTGGCGACTCCACTGTCAGTTAACACCTCAAGGTATTCTAATAGAAGAAACTCTGTAGGTTTGGTCGATTTCATCCCTGACCCCGAAAAGGTCTTAAGGAGGAGATTAAACAAACTATATTCTCATAGGATCCTTGCAAAACTCGGATCTGAGTCTGTTTCAGACATCCATCTTTTATTTCCAGAAAACTTAGAAAATTTGCAAAATAATAACTGTTTCCTTAATCCAATGGGTGAGTTTTTCACTCAACTTAACTTTGCTCAGATAGCAGGTCATCCTCATGATATCCCTGACAAGGCTATCGACAAGCTTATGACATATAATGGCACTGATGCCTCCCTCTCTGCTGAGCAACATATCAGGAATTTCACCAGACACTGTGGTGCCCATGTCAGGGGTACTGATAGGCATGAAGATGTTTACATGACCTTGTTTGCCTTGTCTTTGGATGGAAAGGCTGGAAACTGGTACGATAATTTGCCAAACAATTCTTTCGCCACCTTAGCAGACTTCAAGGCTGCTTTCCTTGGAAAGTTTGGAAGCAGAAAGGAGCCTAGACATCTAGTAGCAGCTTTAACCAGCATAAAGAAGTATGATACGGAAACCATGGATGAATTCAACGATAGGTTCACAGAGTTATCAAATTCCATCCCTGCTACTTATGCTCCTCCTGTAGCTTCCACTTTGGATTATTACATTGAAGCATTAAGTGGCAAGATCTAGTACCAGATTAGAGACAAGGAGCCGACCACATTACTTCAGGCTCAGAATTTGGCCATTAAAATTGATAAGAATATGTAGTCATCTGGTGAATCTAACCTCCAGGGTTATTCAAGGTCTTCAACTCCTTTGAAAATTAGTGAACCTAAAGACAAGGATCCTTTAGCAGCTATGAAGGATGCCTACGAAAAACAAATGATTGAAATGAAAAGGGAGATGAAGAAAAATATGGAGGAAGCAGAACAGAAACACTTAGTACAATTGAAGGAGATTCAAAATAGGGTGATCACAATGGAAAGAACTCAACCTCCGCCACCTGCTAGAGCTTTCCCTGCAAAACCAACATGGCAGAGAAAAAACCCCAACCATGAGCAAAGGCCTCCTCATCAGCTAGAGGCCACTAATGTGGTTGAAACTTACACGCCATTTTGTAGGGCATGTGAAGACCTTCATGAAGAATCTTCCTGCTATTATGCATGCTATATTCAGGAGCATGGTTTTCCAGAGGGTTGTGGTCCTAAAGCATCATCAAGCGAGCCTGAGTACATAAACTATGTAGATGACATGCATGATATTTCTGGAGAAAGTTGGAGAGAGGAGAAACAGTATTCAAGAGAGCCTGAGTAAATTAACGCAGTTGGACAGCTCCATCCTGTCACCACAGAAACCCGGTGTCACGTCGAAGATTTTAGTCAACAATTGGATAACCTCACTGAAAACTTTAGCACTAATCCTACTAATGAGCATAATGATGATAGTTTGGAAGGTTTACTACCTTGTGACCCTTTTTCTGAAGAAGATGAGTATGATCATGAGGAGGGATATAGCCAGGAATTTGATACAAGTGAGGAAGAACCCCTTTCTTCTAAGATGGATGACAACTACGAGACTTTAATTGAAAATCCAATCTTAGAAGTTTCATGTGATGAGAGTCCTCCATGCTCTCCACCAGATGACAAATATTTGGAAAGTTGGGTCACATGTGATATCTTTGAAACCCAACTTTTTGAAGAAGATTGTTTTGAGCAGAATGAGGAGTATAGCCAAGGACTTGATACCAGTGATGAGGCATCTCTCATATCCGACATAGATGGCGATGATGATTATTGGACTTTTATTGAAAATCCAACTTATGATATTTTTGAAAATATTTTTGAGAATCTCATCTATGATATGTCTAGCAAGGGGAGTTGTTATTCTGAGACTTATAAAAGTTGTAAGGAAGAACAGTCAGAGTTTTCATATGATCAGTCAGAATTGTATCTAAGTATTGGTAATAAGGATTTGAAAAAGCAGTGTGGTAAAGAGTCAGATGGGATACAACTAGTTGAAGTTTTTTCTCAACCGTCGTCTTCACATATAGATGTTCCTTATGTTTTGGAGCACCTTGGGGCTTATACAACGAGTTACTATTTGATGAGCCTTGATGATCAGCATGATGGAGTATTCGACCTGCCGCATTATCCCGATTTGTATATCAGCGCTATCCAGTCATGGATAGAAACAGTCTGCGCAAGTATCTACCAGTTTGGGAAGAAGTTTGATGACATTCTTCATGCCTATGATTCCCCATCCAGCCCGCCCATTCTCGATCATCACACAGGTTTGCATTTTCTGGAAATTGTGTCCTTACTTTGGATGGTAACCAAAGACAAGGAAAAACCTTTTTATATTAATAAAATGCTTAGGTGGCTACACTGGATTTATGATTACACCTAACCTTTTTTGTATCATGCTTAGAGTAGGAAAATAGGCTCCTTAAAGTGAGCATTTACTGTAGCATTTTCTTTCTGTACTTAGAAATAAATAAATTTTTCAGTTAAATTTTGTCATTTCTTTGAATAAAGAAACTTTTGGATCATTGGCTCTTTTTCATAAAACTTGTGCTACTGAGGTTTTTCTTGTCAAGTTGAGATGTTTTTAAAGGATGTGGAAACCAAAGATTCTAGGGTTCTCGTATGCTCTCCTTGCATAAGAGACTAGATCGAGCACACGTCTCGCAGCTGGAGCCAGATGTTATCCAAATTTTTGTACCATAGTTGGGTTACCTGAGGAGCCGCCGGTTGACAGACTTGTTCAAAGTCCGATTCCAGTGTATCAGTTGATCTATCTGCTTGTCTAGCCAATATTGGCTAGTCACTTTTATATTTGAATAATTTTGACCATGGCCCGTGGGGTTTGTAATAAAATGTGCTAGTAGGATATTTTTTGAGTGGTTCGGTCTCCTAAGACGTAGAATTGCAAATAGGGTATTCTAGGGAGTTTTTTGCCCCTGACAATATGCTTTGCCTTCAGTCGAGTATAATTGACAAGGTTTTCTCCCGCTTCCTCCAACGCTGGAATGCCCGATGTTGAATTCTGGGCCTTGGGGGTTATTAGAGCCCAACTGAGTGTTATAAGCCTACTAGACATTATTTAGATAGATCATGCTCATGTCCTAAGTCATCTGGACACATTAAAAAAAAATTCGAAAAAATCTTTTTCGAACAGTGAAATTTTTTTTTTTAAATTTTAATTAATTTTCCTAAGTTTTTTGGGTTAATTTTTCCAAAAATTAAATGATAAAAAACCCGTTCATGATCCGAACTCAGAACTCGGTGATTGAAGGCTCTAAGCTTAAGCCAAAAATCATTCTTGATCAGCCAGCCAGTCAGAAACAGCTTTTAGATCAGCAATCGGACACATAATGTTTTTTTACTCAAAAAAGTCAGTTTTGAGTAAAAAATGATTTTTAGTAAAAAAATGATTTTTATTAAAAAATATGATTATTTTGGAGAAAACTAAAACTCTCCAAATTAATCCAAATTTAATAAAATAAAAAGCTAAATGACATCTCATGGAACACTTATGATGATTGGAGTTATCACAACTCAGCTTCAGTCATCATTAAGAGAGCAATTAATTTATTATCAGTTATCATACATGTCATCTCCAGCTAAAGATGAGATGGAGAGCTCTCATTGGTCCGGTGATTTGATCGAGGTAAACACTGAAGCTTACACCATCAATGGGCTTCCCAAACCTAGCTCAAGCTCCTGCCAAACCTAAAGGATGAGCTTACCTACATCCAGAGTCACACATGTGGCCTCATCCTTGGCTTGTTTTCAGTGCACAGGTTTGGAGTGGGGGCGCCTTGCCTGGGTGGAGGCCTCCCCTCACTCCCGGTTCTCCAGTTTAGGTCTTGGCTCTTTGTTAGGTGGCTAAGCTGGTTAGGGTTGGTTTTTTGGTTTTAGGGTTTTAGCACTCTCTCATTTGTTAAAAAGAGGCTCTTTCAGCTCTATTTGCATGGACTTTTGGGCATAGAAGCTCTGCAAAAATTGTAATCATTATATTATTGAATAAAGCTTTTCGACTTTGGAGGTCTACAGGATTGTCTCTTCATTGGTGGATGTGTTGTATGAGGTGATCTCTTTCCATGCTTTCAATTTGTTATTTATGTGTTGAATCAAACAACTAGCTTTAGAAGTCTATTATTAGAGCATAAGATTTACCATTTGCTGCTGTCAAGTTGGTTTATTATGCAAAGTTTATCATAATCTAGATGGGTACAAATATTCAGTTATATGAAGTATTGATCTTGATTTGCATATTCCTAGCATACTAGATTTTATTGTTTGATCTCACTGGGTATCAAGTTGGATTGTCTTTACAGATCTCGCCATTTGGAGAAGGGTGCGAGCTTAGCTGCATCAAACTCATCTCCATCATCATAAGAACCTTCTAACATTGTTGACTTTCATGACCTACAGAGAGTTTGGCTTTTTCCAAGAGGAAAAAACAAGGAGATCTTCCTCCAAAGTTCCATCTCAAAGTCTTTCATAAATTTAAACACTTTCTTGGTTACCGAACTTCCTTCCTCTAGTTCTCCCTTTGCTCCTTGACTTCTTTTGTTTCCTTGCTTGCTAGCCCCTTTCCTCCTTGACTTGTTTTCCTTTTCTCACTTTTTCTTCATCGCTGCCTCGTTTTCTCTCTCTCTTTTACCATCCCTTTTTTCCATTTTGGACAGCCCTAGTGTGCCCTAGCTTTCTTCCCTTGTTTGTATCTTTTTGCCCTAGTTTTTGGGCTTCCTTTAACCTTGTTTTTTGGCCATTGCTTTTAATTTTTGTTCGCTGTCCTGTTTTGCACTTTTTATGACAACCACTTATTTCATGGTTCGCTGTCCCGTTTTGCACTTTTTATGACAGCCAATTATTTCATTGTTCGTTGTCCCGTTTTGCACTTTTTATGACAGCCACTTATTTCATTGTTCGCTGTCCCATTTTCCTCAATTTTGTTCATCCCTTAGCTTCTTGGTTCGCTGCCCTTTTCCTCAATTTTCTTGTTTTTGACTTCCTCTTTGCCTTCCCTCTTTCTTCCCCTCCGCTTCATTTTATTTCAGCCTTCTTTTGTCTTGTTCTTTTGTTTTCATTCAAGCTTTTTCTTTTCCCTTTTTATAAAGTTCGAGAAAAATTTCAAGAAAAGTTTCAAGTAAAGAAAAAGCACTCTCCTTTTTACAAGTTTTAATAATTGTAGAGTTACTTTATTTTCATTGGAAAAATCCTTTCAAGGATTAAAATCCTTAAGGCATATTGCAATAAAGTTTAATAAAGATCTTGTGCTTGAGTGGGGTTTTTAAGTCCCCACTCTCATCCTCCCCCATTTGGGGAGGATTGTGTTGTGTTTACTTGTTCATGCTTAAATTAGATTTGCTTATTAATCTTAGAATACTAATTGTCAATTCATCACTTTTTAATTAAGTTGATTACTTAGTTCTTTCAATTGTTTATCTTTCTAAGTAAATCAGCTGTGCAAATCTCTTGAATCACAACATAAGGTGGATCAAGAGTACTCTCTGTCGGAGAGTCCAATCAACTAATTTTATCTTGTGCTTGTTTAATCAATTAATTCTCATAAGTAAGACTCTTGAACTTGCAGAAACACAAGTCAAGAGCACTCTCTATCGGAGAGCATCTTAGGTTTGCATAACCCCTACATTAGTTTCATCTAGATTAGCTAAGTCTCTTGAACCACTGTCATAAGACAAGGTCAAGAGCGCTCTCTGTCGGAGAGTTTTAATTAATTAACTTAATAAAATTCGCAACTCACATCCCTTTAATTAATTAACCCCCTTCCCCCTTTGCCGGAGTATGCTCTGACCGATCTTCGATCGGAATACCGAGAAACGGCATTGGATCTCTAAACCCCACAAGAGGAACTTAACTAAAACTTTTCCCCATAACCAACGCACCGACGTTGTTCCATAAATACCGAGGCATGTGGGCAAATTCCAAGTGTGGGCGCCGGGCGACCTAATCTGGGCACTGGTAGTTAAGTTATTGAACACTTACCTTTGACCCTAGACAGGTCCGTCATGTCTTCAAACAGAGCCACTGAAGGTATTACCGGTTAGGACATCCAGCCACCATAAGTGAAGATCACAAACAAAAAAATCTTAAAATCTACCAAGAGCACTTGCAAAACCTAATACTCACTAGCTTAAATTCCTAGACTTTATTTCACGCGCTTATTTGACTCCATAAGGCACTGGTCCTTTGTTATATTTGATTAATTTTCTATCTTGATCAACTGTCTATGGTCCATTTCAATTAATTATATTTGAATGCTTAAGTTATAAGTCTGGAATCTTTGCTTATATGTGTGATCTCTTATTAGCAACGTGGATTGCTTTAATTAATCATCATCCCCTTAATATTAATCATTTTAAATCACAATAACTCCTAAAAAACACCCATCCGCATCTGAAACATCTAAAAATTAACTTAAACATTGAGCCATAGAAAACTCTTTGTTAGGGACTACCCCCCTTGGCTTCGTCAGGAGTTAGCCTAAACGGAGGAGCTAGGAGTAAGTGACAGTACCTAGCTCTGTGCTTTCCCCCAAGGTCACACCTCTCCCACTTTCCTAAGTGAGGAGACAGCTTTCAAAAGATTTCTGCTGCTGGTGTGCAATCGGCGGACAACAGTTTTAATTTGATTTTCTATCATATTTAATAAAAAATTGTTCCTTGTTTTGCAACAGAGATTGATCTGATAAAGAGGCACTCTGGCCAAAATTTGAGGATCCAAGTCAAACCAGAGATCCCTCTTCTTATACTTCTCTCAATGGTCGTTTCTCTAAGGCCCTACATTGTAAAAACTTGTGTTTCCTATTCTACAAAGGAGCACAAATATTCTTTATTTATAAATCATTCTAAAGAAGAGAAGCAAGTGGGCAGCCAAGTGCCCACACCCCATCCCCCCAGGGGGGATTCGCACTGTTTCACTTTTTTTACTTTTCTTTAATTTTTTTAATTTCTTTTAAGTTTATTACGTAAAATTAATCAATCCGGTTGTGTTTCTGGTAACGAGAGTATCGACGTTGAGATTTAAAAAACTCACACTTAGTTCCTAAAAAACTTAAAATTTACAAGACTTCAAGACCCCGTATGCTCTTGTGACCATTGCAGGCCTTTGGCTGGATCAGTGGGACAATCAGAAAGGGATTGAAGTGACTAGTAATTAGTGGAACATTTCGAATTAATCCCTACAAGTGAAAATTCGACACTTCCTACAATTTTACCAGTTTCTGGGAAAATTCTGCAAGTGAAGCGGGAACCACTAGAAAGTGACCGCAGGGTACCGTTAGGCTACACCCTTGTTTGGTGTATTGTTGAACATAGCCCTGCGACTCCATCTAGCCCACATGTCACTGTTAGAGCCACTCATTGGTAAATCCGGACATATTCCTCATACCCTTGAGTATATCTAGAATACCATTTTCCCCATAATAATAAGATCATTACCACAATCTAATAAGATAAAATTTAACAAGAATTTGCCCACTCCCTAATTACTCATTTATTAACTTTAAAACTGACCAACCGAGACAACTGCAATACTTCTGGAGACTTCACTAGCAACCCTTCTACACAAGCACTCCATTAGCACTGCTCTATCTAGCAATCTTGTTTATTTTATGCTTAAGTTAATCATTGTGTTGTGTGAAATGGTATTCATGCTAGACATTTAAATTATTTGCAGTTATCTTAGTTTCAAAGTTTTATTTTATCTCATCGCCTAGACTAATTGTTACATTTTCATAGATTAAACACCATAGTTTATTTTCCTAGGGACTACCCCCCTTGGCTTCACTAAGAGAGAGCCTAGACGGAGGAGTCAAGATCAGATGACAGCACTTGACTCTTGCTTGCCCCCAAGGTCGCACCTAGTGGCTGGAAGATTTCTGCCACGTGACCCAAGGTGCGATTTAGGCGACAACACTCTCCAACAAGCTTTATAAAGGGAAAATAGCAAACAAAAAACCCACAGTTTGTTGTGTTGTGTTGGACGAATTAGCGATGGCAAGCATAGAGGCAGGGGGGCTACGAGTTTTGGGCTCGCAAGCTAGGGTTTATGTTTAGATAAAACAATTTTATGGATTTTTAAAGGTGAACGAAAAACGAATTTAATTTATTTCAAAGACGAATGAGACAAATTTATTCGCCTTCCAGTTCGAAATCGAATTTGCCTTGAAGTTCGCCATTAAATTTGGTGAACTTAAACGATTAAATTCAGTCCAATAAAATTCAGCGAATTTCAACTTTGAAGCTTGAAAATCGGCAAATCCGATGACTAAGATTGTACGTTACTAAGGACCAAGGGAGCGTGGGACTACTCGACATACAAGTGCAAGCAACATTCTTGCAGGTAAATTGGTCGTAAACACAATGGAAGGGGATATTCCATAGCATGTCCTCATACAACACCAGATTTTGTAAGCTTGACATATTCAGGGTACTAAAGATCCTTTTCAAAAATGTGACATAATTGGGAATACACAAGGCTTCATGACTGTGGGTCCTGCCCCATTAAAGCAGTTGTGGGAATCCCAACAAATTGTGATTCGTTTTCTTGCTTGGCAATCTGAAGGGTCTGTAATGCTTGCGATTTGTCAGCAAGGCCATTCTGGATGATTCCATTTCCAAATAGTCAAGTCATTCTTTTGACTATATCCACTGGCAAAAGATTGGCAACAAAAGCTCTGTTTATTGGGAAGGTATTGTAGGATCAAGAGCATCATCAATGGTATACCTGGTGCGCTCTTAACCAAGCCCAAAAGTTCATGGGTTCGGACAGATATGTTTTAGATTCATTGTCACGTGATCCCTGCAGAGTGTCTTTTTAAAAGCAATTGCACAGGTCGAGAATCTTTTTATAACTATGATGTCAAATAGTTATAATCCCTGAAATTGTTTCACAAAATTTAAAACACGGTTAGTATTTCTATTCTTGTGGCCTACTTATAACATCATAAAGCTCTCAATCATCAAGAGCACATGAAGTAGTAGAGGCACTAGAATTGTGATCATTATATTCATCAATAAGTGGAACTCTATCATCACTAGGCTCATCACCAATGTCACCATCAATGCCTAGATCATGTTCTTATGCACACGGAATAGGTGCAAACCATGGGCAAGAAGAACTAGATAAATATTTGGCCACACTATTTAAGGCCAATTGCAAATTACTTTAAGTTGCTAGGAAACTTGGGTACGGGGACGCCACTTTTTGAAACACAGGACTTAGGTACGTCAGGGGTATATATATACATATATATAATAAATAAACAAATCAATTTATTTTTCACTAGTATTCAATTTCAATAATTAACAAGTACAATTAACATGCACATTGCTTCGAAGTTCATAAATCATTGATATAAAGTGGGAATTACATATGAACCTTAAGCATAAACTTAACTATAGTTGATGGAGCTTTTGGTTTTTCAAAATTAGAAATATGCACATGCATAGAAACATCTACACAAACATCAACAAAGTAGGTTTTCTATCATTCATGAAGGACAAAGTATACGGTCTGTGCAACAACATTGGAACAACTTGCACAAAGGATCAATAATTAACACAAACTATGCCAATAAAAATCCAATGACAAGATCTGGAGTCATAAAAGAATAAGGCAATCTTCTAGAAGAAACAGTCTAAGAATAGATACCAGCCCCTCCAAGCTAGATAGTGCGATGTCATTAACTTAAAAGCACAAAACTTTTAAGTCTAAGACAACCTAAGCTTGTCTTGTCTCTCCTCTACCTGTATCATCTCCTTTGCGCAACAAGCTCTCCTCTCGCAGGATCCAACAAAAGTCAAGACTCAACTCTGCGTTGGGAGAAGTGGATAGGCCCACGGGGTCTTAAGAGGGTAGGGGAAACCATGCCTACCACATACCTCTTCATAGAGGTAATTTTTTTTATAATTTTCACATACAGGAGTTTCCCCGAAGTCCCCAAAATCGGGGGACGAAGTCCCCAAAATGAGCAAAGTTTCCTATTTTGGGGCCAGAAGTACCCGATACTTGCGGACTTCGGCGGGGACTTCAAGGGATGTCGATGAAGTACCCGACCCGGTTTTCGAGACTTGGGGATGGCTTCCAAGACGGTGACGCGAACCCAGCTCCTAGGGACGGGTACCCCTGCAACACAAAAATTACTACAAACATAAACAAGCTCTTCAAATTGTGTAGATAAAAGTGTTTCTTTTCTTGAATTGAATATGGCTTTTAACTTGATAGGGTTAGATCTTTAACTAAATACATTTTTAAACTTTCTAAAAACTGTAAAAAAAAATCACCCTTCACGTTCATTTGGCATTAAACTGTTGTGATATATATGTTTTAAATTTGGCTATTAACATAATCATGTGAGCTTCATTCATCCATGATGCATACAGGACCATTCAGATTATTGCCCAGCCTTCATTTTGATTATTTTGACTTGGTCAAACCTAGTTTGACCCAATCAACACAGTTACGAAGGCAGTTTGACTACAGGGTTCGACATTGCATACTTGTCATCCATATATGTCCAACATACCATTTCCAAGCTCAATTGGTTATTGACCATTATACAGAGATATCGTGGTTTATTACTATTATTATGGTCATATTTTTATTACTGAACATAGTTTTGGCCTCCAGATGCATATTCAGATGGATGGATGTGGTATTTGTAGTCATCATTACTATTTTTGAGGTCTTTGATTCACTTGGTACATTCAGAATATGGTTCCTGGCAAAGGAAAGGGAAATAATAGCACATTTATTCTATAGCAATGGTTTTTAGGCATTTTATTCATTAAAAATGACCATGGCTACTCCAGAAAAATCGATTTGGCTAATATTGGCTAGGAAATGGCTTAGGGATGTTATGTTATGATGAGACAAGGCCTTCTACATGTGTTTCATGCCTTGTACTTTTCAAAGGAGCACTTTTCATGCGTTATATTGGTCTTAGGGAGGACGTCTCCTTGGAGAGGGCACACTTCACTCATCGTACCTATGGACAGTGGCAGGCAATGGAGGTCATACTGAGTCATTATCTGAGGCCCGCAAAGCTATATAGGGCACTTGCTCTTGGAGTATGGCTAGAAAATTAAATTAAATGTCTTAAAAAGAGTTAATGGCCAAAGGATGAGCACTCATTCGTTGTATAATGTACTGCTCATTTGCCCCTACAGGGCAACAGGGTGAGGCTGACATCTGACGGTTATGCCTTTGTCATTTTTTGGGAGCCCAGAAAGCTTTTGGAGGTTGACTAGTATCTTTTGCTATGCAATTAAATTGTTTTAAAAGGTTGCTTGTCTAGGGCCTAGTGGAGTATTCTCATTATTCCACCCATCTATGAGACACCACCATTCCCTACTACTCACCTCGTCCAGCTTATGTGTCGTCTGGATCCCCTTTTCTTTCAGCATAAATACTCACAGTGTCGAGTGTCAAGTCATTCCCATGGTCTTACCTTGTTTTATTCACCTTCACCCTTGACTAGCAAAATGACCAAATCTCTGAATGAGTATACACTTAAGGTTCTTGTTTATAGCAACTAATTATTTTGATTTGAATATATTATTTATATGTATTGTGCTTATAATTGCCAATAGAAGCCATTTCTACTTGAGTCTTACTGCTAACATAGATAATTGAACATGTTATATCCATTTTGTACTTGTGGCATCAGAGATTTTCATTTCGGTCATCATTTTGATCATTCTTGACTTGGTCAACTTAGTTTGACCAAGTCAACAACTGGGTTCGAGATGAGTTTTGTCCTATGGTTATGGATGATGATTATTTGTGGTCTATCAACGTCCATTAGACATATTCATGCTTCAGATGATGGTTTATCATGGTGGCTTGTGTTATTATTATGATTATTACCATTTACATGCTTTATTATTATTATTATGGCATGGATGGAGCCTCTGATGTATATTTTTTATGGACATATGGTGTATGAGTACTCATTCCTAGTATATTTGGACATTCTAAGTCCACTGGTGCACTTAGTTTTTAGTTTCAAGCACTTGCATTTGATCTATGGGTTAGTTTATCAGTTTGCAGAAGGTTGGCCTCAGTAAATGAAAATAAAATGCTTTTCAGTGGATATTTGGTTCTCCTAAGGCGCCACAGGGGCACATAGTGTGTAGCAAGTCGATATTACCATAATGCTATGTTGTTGGTTCCATTTTTGCAGTCAGTTGACGCCTAGGTTTGGCCAACAATAAGATATGAGCATTTTTATTTTCTCGAGGCATCATTTTGACATGTAATAAATGATGAAAATGGCTAATAAGGAAATCGATTTGGGTTACTGAGGCAAGGAAATGGCATGGGATTGATCCGATGGGCATTTTTTAAGTCATCTTCACCTTCCAGCATCATTTTTTCTCTCCGAGTAGTCCAGATGTCCTAGCGACTTTGTTTTGGGCGATTTTGGTGTATTTTGAGGGGCCACAATTTGGTCACTTGGTCACTTTATGTTATCACCTTGATATATTATTTTGATATTGTGCCATAGGGACATGCTAGATAAGGAATTATATCGCCTCCTAGCCCCCACCATGCGTTATGTTATATTTTACACCTTTGACATGTGGTGCGCCCCTACCTTGGGCGTCTTAGTGGGTGCGTCCCCTCTATTTTTGAGTTGATCCATGTATTTGTTATCCAACTAATCTTAGTCGTTGATTAGAGTGATCATATCTTATGATCTTGACCCTTGATCTTTTTGGATCTAGGTATTATGTATCGAGAGATCTATATATTGAGATGCTCTCTCATTGTAAAAGGACTTTTGGGTCTTGGATTTTCAGAGATAATATAAATAGTTTTAAACAAATTCTTGGAAGTTTTGTCAAATATTATTGTGTGGAGATTGGAAAGTCTTTTCTATTTGGCATTCTTGAGGATCTTTGTTTTCCATATTATTTGCTTGCAGGAGTCATGTTAATTTGTAGGGACATTTTGGAGAGGGCACTATTGTCAAAACGATTTAAACTCAAGGGGTTTATTTATTGTATCTTTCGGGATCATTTCGATTTTTCATGAGTTGCTTTCTAGGTTATTGTTTCTAGCTTGTGGATCAATTCTAACTTTCGGGTTGATTGATTTTGCAGGAGGGGGGCACGTCGGTCACCTGGAGACTCGAGAGCATAGCGATTTCACTAGGAAGCAAAGAGATCACTTGCAATTGTCCAGATTGGGAAGATCATCACCATACTTAACAGCCGCAAGCATTTCTAGGTACATTTTGCATGTATTTTATTTTTTGGGGTTCTATTCCAACTGTCACAACAAAACCCTCATATTACAAACCCTTGTTTTCTAGATCCGATAGATCGAGTACTTATTTGATGACAACCATCAAAACCCACTTAGGAATAATTATTTAAACCCTAGATCTAAAGTTTCAACTTAATCAGACTCAATTTACCCTTGGATCTAGCACTAGTCACTCCTACATGGGACGCCCTCCTTGGGATTTTGGTCATTTCCTCAGATCTATCAGTTGGCTATGCTTGAACCCACTTCAAATCAATAGATCTACTCTTCAAGCATCTAGATCTAGTCATTTTACATCCCAATCTACTCTTTTGGGTCCACTTTGTCCTTAAATGTATAAAACGTAGGTGGATCTAACATGGGTATTGTTTATTTAGACTAGATCTATCTAGATCTACTTTATTAAACTCATTGTGGTACATTTCATTCTAAGTTGGGCAATTTCTCATTTCCTTAAGCGTCCCCAACTTAGACTTAACATCACCTATCACATTTATCTTTGTAGATCTAGATCAACTTACTCATTGTTCACCTTACACATCATCTGTTTATCCATTAGAGTGTCTTGAGCAGGTTAGCTAGCCCTCATAGGCTAGTAGGGTCTCCCCCTTGATCATCGTACGGTTTGATCTAAAGTGACAAGAGCTCGTCAGGTGTGACAACTACCTTTCATTAGTAGTGGACGAGGCCTTTGCGGTGTCAACGGTTAGCTACCTCACCTCTATCGTCCCAGATAGGATACATTTAGTGGATAGCTACACACTGTGCAATAACAGGACTCTTGGCTATAAATTTCTAAGGGAGAAAAATATTTTGACTCAATTACTTGTGTGGATGTGGATTATTGTTCTTGGTGAATGATTGAAAATATATATTGCTTGCAATGGAAGATCTTGGTAGATACATCTCGCATATTTTTGGATCCATTTTTTATTGTTTATAGGGAAATCGATTTTGGGGAGGGGTGCACTTGTGGAAAAGACCCTCCTTGTTTCTCTTTTTGGATCTTTGTTTCTTCAAGGAGTATTTTTGTCTTATGATCTCTTACTCTCTTATTTTTTGTTTTTCGTCAATAGTAGCTTTGATTTTCTAGCCAATCTAATCAGTGTTTCTTTGGCATGGCAAGAGAGAGGGCGCATTTGAGGGTTCTTGGGCAATTCACTTAGAGTGGGATCTTCATCATTCTTCCACTTATCTATGTAGAGATAGTCCTCGTCACTTGTGCAATCTTCCTCAAACATCAAGTAAGTTTCGCCATGTTATGTTTCTATCCAATTGTCATTGCATAATCTTTATTCTCCAAACCCTAGTTTAGAAAGTAGGAAAATTCATTGGGGTTGTTTCACTTGGAATTTGGATTTTTCGACATTTGGATATTTGCGGCCATCCCTCAAAATCCCTAGATCCCCTAGAGCGTCATTTGTAGACTCCATTTGCCCACTTGAAACCAAACACTAATCTTTAGACTCCATTTGCCCTCCTTGTTTGATTCTTTTTTTTCTGGGTTTTACACTTCGGGTTGGCTTGTGCTTCTAGATATTGTCATATCTAACATCAAGTTACCGTAATCAAGTGTTAGTGAACTTTAATTCTATCAATTCATCACTCTGGGCATACCACCATTTTCCACCTTCAATCCCCCAAGATAGTGGCATTGATCATTTACACTAACAATCATAACCTAGATACACATAATAATTCCATAGTCACTAAAACTAAGCATTTTGGATTAAATTTTCATCATCTAAACCATAATAATCCAAAACATCCTTACCGATGGTTAACCATTCCAGATCTAGGGTTTCATTTAGCTACACACCTTACGTACTGTATTGGCATAGTTTGATCTAGTGTTTTAGCTTTAGGTCTTTCCTTCTAGGTTAGATCAGGGTCTCCCCCTTTGTCACTTGGATTATCAGTGGCATAAAGTGAAGAGAATCCTAGCTAGCGTGACAACTGATCCATATCTCAAGGGTTGAGATACTCTTAGTTCACCTCTTTAGTTGCTTTTCTCCTCTACCATCCCGAATAGAATACCTTTGTGGGGCAAGTATAAGTTGTGTGATAAGAGGTGGATCCATTCTTGGCGATGATCATCTACAGCCAAGAAGATATAACATTCATATCGAAGAATTCAGTCTCGAGTTTTCGCACAACTTGCAGTAGAAAGTCTTCCTGCTTCTCACCTTGTACCTAATAAGGGGATAGTCATGGGTTGACAGTCAAGCATCAAGTTTCAAAGCTTTATCAATCAGACAAAAAAACAAGCAAGCCCGAGTCACAACCAAAACTAGAGTCAGCAACCAAAGCCTCAAGCCAAAGCCACTACGAGAGTCGGAGTTGTAGCCAGAAGACAGAAATAGAGCATTGTTCCAGAGCATCTATTGGTTCATAGTCATCCTAAAACCACCACTTTGTTTGTGGTCATCCTAAAACCACGACTTGGTTAGTGGCCATCCAAAAAACAACCATTTAGTAGAAGACATAAGCTTCTGTAGCTTTTGCTGTCATTGGCTTCCGGTCATCCAAAAACAACCCATTTAGTAGAAGATATCAACTTCTACTAAATTTTTTGCTTTGTGGTCAGCCAAAACCACCGAGTTTGTGGTCATCCTAAATCCACCAATTCAAACAGCACTTATAATTTCACCATTTAGCAGAAGACATCAACTTCTGCTAGCTTGCTCGACAAATTCAAATTGTCAATAAAGGTTCAGCCATTGGTAGTTGTTCACATCTCAATTCCCTTTTAGAAGATTCTTGGATTGATGAACACCCTGTTAGAAAGTGGCAACAAGAAAGGTCTTCTAGCATTGCATGTGTCCTTGCATGCTAGAAAGACATTAAACAGGAAGCCAAATGTATTAAAGTGATTTTCCTAAGTTTTGACTTAGGAAAATACTTTAATAAATCTAATTTGATTTTGACTTAATGGAATCACTTTTATAAAGGGAAAAGTGAAATATTTAAGTGATGGCTAATCTAATCTTGGCCACTAAATCTCACCGGAGGATCTCATCCATAGATCCATAGTGAGGGTTAGGGTTTTCGCTTAGCCATTGAATTAAAAGGAGATTTGGTGGAGAGGACACACACAAAGGAGACATACAGACAGAGGAGAAGTTAGACAGAGAAGTTTGTTGAGAAGACGAAGGAACACTCATCCAGAAGATTCGCAGAGCTACCGAGCAAAACGTCGAACCATACAGAGAATGCTGAGGGAGGATTGTACAGCAGCAGAGGAGGATCGTACAGCTGTCGTACAGCTGTCGTACGGATTTCGTTCTTCTGACGTCATCCTGTACAGATAAGTACAGTTGGGTTGTACTATTGACGCAGAGGTCGTACAGCTGCATAGGGGTTGTGGCTTGTTGTTGGGTTTTCCCAATGATTTTGCAGAGGATCATTTCGCCAGGTTGGATGGATTAAATTGTTGGATCGTAACTGTTCCATATTTTCTTAATAAAAATTTCATATCTGACAGCTACACCGGTTTTCCCATCTTGGGTTTTATCGGGGGGTTTCCATACCCAAAATATCTGTCTATATTTGATGTGATGTTGTGAATGTTTCGCAGTATTTATATTCCGCTACAATACTAGTAAAGAACTTCATGTGTCGTTTTCCAGTAACAAATTAAATACACTGTTTAGCCCTAGTTTGAGCTTTAAAGGAAAATTTACATGGTATATGTTATCACATATATAGTAGTCAGGCTACCATACTCTATTTTTTCAAATTTCAATACATTTTTCAGCCAGTTCCCCTACATATGAGATGCTGAGATGAGCATCTATGATGGATCATGATTTGATTGATGGACTATAGTACTATCCCATGCCATGGCTGAGTCTCAAGACACTCAGATTTGGAGACTGATGTAGTCATTTTATCTATTTACAGAGCAGTTATTGGTGCCCAGAGTTGTATCAGAGTTACCTGACCTACTACTTGACTTATGGCATGGAGGACCTTTCCCCACTATAGCCTTTGTTGGACAAGCCTCCCTGTCATTTGTGTCTCGGCTCTGAATTGCCTAGGTTGTGTTGGCTAACCTGAAACAAGTAGCGCTGCCATCAATACAATGTATTTGGAAATGAAATGAATATCTTATGAAAAAGCCCATTCATGAAAAGTGGTTTTTCTAAACATACGTGAATGCAAGGCTAGCCTAATGAAATTGGTTTTGAAGTACAATGAAAAGAATATCTTAATACATTCATGAAAAGTAGTGTTTTTCAACATACATGAATGCATAAAGCCTAAATAATAAAAATCCGTGTAATAAAAACATGGACCAAGGCTATGGAAAATCAAAGGCCCAAAAAACAATGGTTCCTAAAGTTATATCTAAGGATTGCTGGCCTTACTTGTATTGGGTTAGATTGTGAGCATTTGTCAAGGTGAATAAGCACCTCTGAAGTAACTCACCCATTTGTTAGGCACTTTTATCCCCTTTGTTGTTCCTTGTCTATCATATGCAAGAGTGAGAATCCCCTTTCCATATCCGAAGTGTCACAATGTCAAGTTGGTAGTCACCCTTTAGCCTAGCCTTGTGAATTTTAGCCCTCACCCTTCACTAGCAAATTGATTACAACTATGAAGTGAGTATGGTCTTGAAAGTCTAGTCTGAGTTATAGTTAATAAATGAAATCCTTTATATTTGGTTGATAAATCGCCAGTGAAATGATTACTACTTGTTATAAGTGTTATTTTGAATAATTTGTAGAGCATGTCTTGACCTATGAACACTTGCAGCAAATGGATGCTAGCCTGAGTTATATTGTTGGTTATATAGTCATTTACAGATTATTATTTTGTCTATCTGGATACTGTAGATGATCATGCAGAGACCTAGAGGGGGAATGAGTATACACCTTAGATGGATTTGGGCTCTCTGAGTCCAGTGAGACAACTTGTTTTCAGTTCCGGGCACTTGCAGAGATGCTTAAGCTTAATTTACCCTTCTGGTGCAGTTTTACTATAATGAATGCCCTGTCTGAGTAGGGAGATATTTTTCTTGAATCTCCTAGGGCGTTGTATGAGGCATGGGGGTTCCAGCCACTTGTTTGTACCATATTACCCCCCTCCCATAGAGCCTGGTGGGCTCAGTTGGATAACGCAGGCACCCCAGGTGGGAAATTCGGGCATATCACATTTCCCAAGGCAAATAAAAAATAATTAAAATGGCTACTGAAGAATTCAATTTGGGCTACCGAGGCAAGGAAATGGCATGGGATGAGTTCTAATAATAAGGGTGATGTCTTCCACTTCTTCTCCAGCAGTTGCAGCACTTGGATGGGCCCACATCTATAATTCGGGGATATTATATTATTTTCTGGAGCTTTTGGAAGCTCACGATTTCCTCAAGGAGGCACAATTTCACAGTTTAAAAATTATATTATTTTTATTGTGCCATGGGGTCACCCAAAGGGAGTTAGTTAACACTCCCTGGACCCACTATGTGCTTCATTTATTTTTTGTTGAGTGGGATCCCCTCTCCTAGGGTGATTTAGTCCACTTTTATATTATATTATTGTATTGATCCATGTATTGTATGTTGAGCTCATCTCAACCGTTGGTTAGAATTTAGAACATTTGTACCCTTTAATCTTAGCCACCCATTTGAAAAGTGGTTAGGATTTTGGTTCTCTTATTCCTATTTAAAGGAGAGAAATTCTCATTTGTAAGGGGTCTTTGGCTCTTGGATCTGGATAATAGAAAAACTTTTCTTGTGGAAATTCTTGGATCTCCTTTGCATCTGGTGTTCTTAGATGGTGATTGGAAAATCTTTTGCTTCCTAGCACTTGGGTATTTGTTGTGAGATCTATATATTTTTCAGGAAACATTGTCTTGTCTACAAGAGGGCGACTTCAGCTTGGGCGTTTTTGCACAGCATCCTCAACTCGCTTGGCTTGGATGTGTTTTGTATCAGGGGTTTTCATTAGCATCAATGCGATCTATGATTTCATCTTGCTATTTTTCTGTAGCATTTTTTTTTCTCATGATGCAGCAAATCTAATATGGTTGACGTTTGTTGTGCAGGAGAGAGGGCGCATTGGCTTCTTGGGGCAAAATGTTGGGCATAGAACTCCCTCAAATTTTCTCAAATTGATCGAGATAGCAGGGGTCATCATCATCAAGGCATCTACAAGGTTTTTCAGGTTAGTACTTCTCTTCCAGATCTCAATCCATTGGCACCTGTATTTCCATTTTCATCTTAAAACCCTAAACATTAAAAAAAATCAAAAAATATTATGGCTCAATCCGTTTGTGTTCCCAGCAAACCATTTATGGGTTTTGTAGATCAGGTCATGCCCTAAGGGGGTCTTCCTCAACGCTGAGCTAGAAGGGACTCTGTTTCCCTAGATCTGAAAAACACTAATCTTCAAACCCTAGCGCTACCTTCCATGTTGCCCTCTTTTCTCAAAATTTGATCTTTTCCGGCAAAACCACTTTTTGGGTTTGTAGATTGGGTCTAAACCCAGGTCGGTCTTCTTCAACGCTGAGCAAAAAATGACTCTATTGCCCTAGATCTGAAAGGCACTGATCTCCAACCCTAGCGCTACCCCCTCTTTTGCCTTTTTCCCTTGTGTTTTGACCTTTTCCTGTTGACTCGGGTGCCTTGACACTGTCATACCTTCCTTCGAGTCTATCCCTTGGTACTAGATAGCCCCAATCCCTTTCTCACATGTTCTGCACTGGTCACGTTTCCCAAGGCAGTGGATATCTTCACCTCTTGCTATTACCTTAACCCCAGATCTAGTATTTACCTCATAGGTCATCCATGTCCCAACTTGGATCAAATCTCGTATCTCCTAAACCTTGATCCAAAGCCTTGGTTAACCTAGTGACGTTATCCATAGATCTAGGGTTTCCATCACCTTACACCTTACGTACCTCAAGTCCATTTGATTTGATCTGGTGTCTAGGTCTGATCTCTCCTGTCGGGAGTAGATCTGGGTCTCCCCCATTGTTGTCTTGGGCTAAGATAACATAAAGTGAAGACTACCTCGATTGGCGTGACAACTATCCATTTGGGAGTCGAGGCAATCTTGGTTCCACCTCCTTAGTTGTTTGTCCCTCTACCGTCCATCCTGGATCCATCTCACATAGGCAACTACAAGGTTGGTGATAACAGTATCAGAGCTCAGATGAGCTAAATCTGAGAGACTTGCAGCAACAGCGATAGATAAGGGACAGATCTATTGAAGACACAAACCTAGAGTTCAAATCTAGGGTTTGACAGGTACACTTCAGTATGGTCGTGTAGTTGAGAGTCAAGGATAGACTCCAGGGGGCTCAGAACTTTCCTACATGGAAAGAAAGGATCACAAGGATCCTGGATGTCAGTGATGCAGAGGAGCACATTGACTCCACGAAGGTTTCGCCCACAGATCCGGCAGATATGGTAGCTTGGAAGAAGATAGATTCCAAAGCCATGTTGATCATCTTGGATGGAGTGAAGGACCACATAGTCCCTCATCTTTCTGGAAAGAAGACCGCATCTGAGATGTGGAAGGCTTTGGAAAGTCTGTACCAAAGCAAGAACGAAAACCGGAAGATGGTGCTGCAAGAGAGGATGCGTAGTACCAAGATGGCCAAGGGAGAAGGATTGGTGCCTTATCTCACAAGGTTCACACAGATCAAAGAGGAGCTTGGAGCAGTTGACTCTAAGATGAAGGATGAGGAGCTAGTTCGGATATCCCTCAATGGCTTTTCGAAGCCATGGGACAGCTTTGTCAAAGGTGTTGTGGCTAGGGAGAAGCTCCCTGATTGGCAAAGATTGTGGGATGACTTTGTGCAGAAGGAGACTCGCATGGGTCAAGGATCAGGCTAATCCAGCAATGCTCCACATGATGTGGATGAGGAGGCTCTAGCCTTGACAAGGAAGAGCAAGGGTAAGGCAAAGAGGAAGAAGGGTGGTAAGAAGAACCTTGACGTGTCAAAGGTCAAGTGTTTTATCTGCGACAAGCAAGGACACTTTGCCTCCTAGTGCCCAAACAGAAAGAAGAAGAGCAATACCCAGATGGCAAGCTCTGCAGAGGTGGAGGAGTTCAGCAAAAACTTCGATGAGGAGTTTTGTTTGATAGCTTGCATGGCAAGCACCACATGTAGCAGTATTTGATACATCGACAGTGGAGCATCTGGTCATATGAATGGACAGAAAAGATTCTTCAAGGACTTGCATGAGGGTGGAATAGGTATCCACGTTGAGCTAGGTGATGATGCGCGGTATCAGGCGCAGGGAGTTGGCACTGTTTCATTTCAGAGGGAGTCTGGTAAACCCCTCAACTTTGTTGATGTGTTATATGTTCTAAGGTTGACCAAGAACCTCATATCAGTATCCACTCTGGATGACAAGGGATTTCAGGTGAAATTCTGAGACCATAGAGTGTATACAGTATATCAGACAAAAGGGGTCAGATAGGAGTTTGGATCGAGTGATTGGGATCAGGAGCAGGAAAGTGTTTGGACTACACTTTGAGCCTGCAAAGGCTTTAGTTAGTAGCGACAGCAGTAAAGATGAGTTGTGACATAGGAGGATGGCACACTTACACCATGGAGCACTAAGGCACTTGAGACAGGTAGTCACTGGAGTTCCTCGAGTACATGAGGAGAAGCATAACCACTGCAAGGGTTGTGCATTGGGGAAGAACATCAGGAAGCCTTTCCCACAAAGTGAGCACAAGTCTAAGGAGCCCTTGGACTTAGTGCATTCAGATGTTTGTGGACCTATGAGTGTCCAATCTTTCAGTGGTTACAGCTATTGCGTCACTTTCATTGACGATTATTCCAGGTAGACCTAGATCTATTTCTTGAAGGCCAAGTCAGAGGTCTTTGATAGGTTTCGAGATTTCAAGACCCTCGTAGAGAACCAGACAGGAAGAAAGATTCAGGTGTTGAGAATAGACAACGGGGGTGAGTATACCTCCAATGGGTTCTTGGAGTATTGTTCAGCAGAGGGGATCAAGAAAGAGCAAACAATGCCTCATACCCCACAGCAGAATGGGTCCCCACACAGCTTTGGGGAGGAAGACACCTGAGGAGGTCTTCACAAGCACTAGACCAGATGTGAGCCATATTCGAATATTTGGGAGTGTCTATTATCACATTCATGCTGACACTAGGAAAAAGCTGGACCGTTCTGGAGAGAAGGGGTTACTTTTTGGTTATAGCGAGACTTCGAAGGCATATAGAGTATACATTCCTGCTCGCAAGAGGATCATTGTAACTAGGGATGTCTAGTTTGATGAGGACAGGGACTTGCGGAGATCAATGGACTTACCAGCAGAGGAGCATTCAGCACGAGAATCGGGGGTCAAGTTGGAGGAGCCAAATGTACAGGTACAGGTACAGACACAGGGCACAGGTTCTGGCAGTCAAAGAGAGTCAGGTGGACAAGATCCCTCAGTCATTGACTTGGAGGATGAGCTGCAGAAGGAAACGGATATCCAACAGCCGCAGCAAGTAGACACTAGGGAAAGGCCTAAGTGGTTTAGGTCCACAGTTCGTGATTCCAAGCAGATAGATCCTCCACAGAGCTCCATGAGACAGAGCAAACCACCAGAGAGACTTAGCTATATGATACCAATGACAGAGTTGATTAACTCTAAACCTTCCAATTTCGAGCAGGTTGCACTACATGATGTATGGCAGGAGGCTATGGTTGAGGACTATGACTCTATCATAAAAAAACCAGGTATGGGAGGTTGTGTCGAGGCCACAAGGGAAAAAGGTGGTGGGATCAAGATGGATCTACAAAGTGAAGCATGCAGCAGACGGAAGCATGGAGAAGTACAAGGCGTGCTTTGCGGCAAAGGGGTTTTCACAGAAAGAGGCTACTGACTATGAGGAGAACTTCGCCCCTGTTGCCAAGTATTCTTCTATTCAAACCATCATCTCATTAGCAGCTGAGATGGGTTGGCGTGTCCATCAGATGAACGTCAAGACTGCCTTCCTCAACGGAGTCATAAAGGAGGTATTCATTGAGCAGCCAGAGAGGTTTAATGTGGAGAACAGGGAGACGCATGTATGCAGGCTACAGAGAGCTCTTTATGGGTTCAAGCAAGCACCTCGAGAATGGTACTCGAGGATAGACATCTATCTACAGGAGATGGGATTCCAGCGGAGTGAGGCGAACCACAACCTGTACTTCTTTACATGTGAGGTGCCTCTCATACTGGTCTTATATGTAGATGATCTCTTTCTTACAGGGGATGAGAGGTTGATTGATGACTGCAAGTCCAACCTTGCCGTTGAGTTTGAGATGAAAGACCTTGGGTTAATGCATTACATCCTAGGCTTGGAGGTTTGGCAGAGAGAAGGGTGCTTCTTCATTAGACAGGGGAAGTACGTAGTAGAGATCTTGAAGAGATTCAGGATGGTGGATTGCAAGCTTATGGCCATACCTCTAGTTTCCAACTAGAAGAAGATTGATGTATCAAGATCAAACAAATTTGATCCTACCTTATATCGCCAGCTTATCAGATCGCTCATATATCAATTCAACACACGGCCAGACATTAGCTTTGCAGTCAACTCTTTGAACCAGTTCATGGTGGACCCTCGAAGATTGCATTGGATGGCTGCAAAGCACATACTTCGCTACATCAGAGGTACAATGAAGTATGGGTTGGTTTATGAGTCCAGGGGGAGTGTTCAGTTAGCAGGCTTCATAGATGCTAACTAGGCAGGGTGTGTAGAGGATCGAAAGAGCACTTCAAGTTGCTGCTTCAGCATTGGATCAGGGGTTGTCTCGTGGTTCAGCAAGAAGCAGAAGTCAACTGCATTAAGCTCAGCAGAGACTGAGTAGATGGCATCCAACATGGCTGCTTGTGAGGGTATGTGGTTGAGGAAGTTGCTTTCAGGGTTATTCGAGTGTGAGCTAGAGGCTACAGTAGTTCACTGTGACAATCAGAGTGGCTTTAGGCTATCTCAAAATATAGTGTTCCATGACCAAAGCAAGCACATAGACATTCGATACCACTTCCTTAGAGATTGTGTACAAAGAGGAACCATTTGGTTGGAGTACATACGAACAGATGAGTAAGTGGCAGACATTTTCACCAAGGCACTTTGCAAACACAGTTTTGTGAATTTCAAAGATAAGTTGGGGCTGCTACCAAATCCCTTCCTCGTTGAGTGGGAGTGTTAGAAAGTGGCAACAAGGAAATTCTTCTAGCATTGCATGAGTCATTGCATGCTAGAAAGACATTAAATAGAAAGCCAAATGTATTAAAGTGATTTTCCTAAGTTTTGACTTAGGAATATACTTTAATTAATCTAATTTGATTTTGACTTAATGGAATCACTTTTATAAAGTGAAAAATGAAATATTTAAGTGATGGCTAATCTAATCTAGGCCATTGAATCTCACCGGAGGATCTCATCCATAGATCCATAGTGAGGGTTAAGGATTTCGCTTAGCCATTGAGTTAAAAGGAGATTTGGTGGAGAGGACACACACACAAGAGAGTTACAGACGGAGAAGTTTGTTGAGAAGACGGAGGAACACTCATCCAGAATATTCGCAGAGCTACCAGGCAGAACGTCGAACCACGTAGATCATGCCGAGGGAGGACTGTACAGCAATAACGAAAGACCGTACAGCTGTCGTACCGAAGGTGTACGGATTTTGTATTGTTGATGTCATCCCGTACGGATCCGTACAGTTGGGTCGTACTGCTGAGGCAGAGGTCGTACAGCTGCGCAGGGGTCGTGGCTTGTTGCTGGGTTTTCCCAATGAATTTGCAGAGAATCGTTTTGCCAAGTTGGGTGGATTAAATTGCAGGATTGTAACTGTTCCATATTTTCTTAATAAAAATTTCAATATGACTGCTGCACCGGGTTTCCCATCTTGGGTTTTATCCGAGGGTTTCCATGCCTATAATATCTGTGTCTATATTTGATGTGATGTTGTGAATGTTTCTCAGTATTTATATTGCGCTGCAATACTAGTAAAGATGTTCATGTGTGGTTTTCTAGTAACAAATTAAATATATTGTTTAGCCCTAGTTTGAGCTTTAAAGGAAAATTTACACACCCCTTTGGATAAAGCGGGGGAATGTTGGAAACCTAATCCTTTGGATTGGGAAATATTGAAGAAATACGAAGAGTCATGAGTCCAGAAAACGGCTTGGAAGATGAGACCAAGCATCTCACGCTAATATCTATTGGTCTCTGCCTATCTTCATTTTGTCCTTCCCTATCTATGTACCTGTGCATTCTAATAATTACAAAATGTTATTTTCCTATTTAGAGAATGGAAGCCTAAAAATATTTAAGGTATAAGATCCACTGATCTCGTTGATTGCATTATATAATATTTAAATAAGAATTACCTATAAACACCTAAGAGCTTAGCATTTTTATCCTAGTGCATGTTTTGTTCTGAGGTTAGATCTGCCATATGATCCCAAGCAGACAATAAATTTATAACAAAATTCAACCACACATTTTTGAATATCTAGACAAAACTATCAAGGATCAAATTATAAAATTGGTGTAAGATGAGATAAGATAATTTTATTAATGTCCGAGGAATGACCGCAAAAGTAGGTCAATGGTACTAAAACGGTGCAACCAGTATGAGTACAATGTGGGGATGCAAACACAACTCCTAGATAATGCCAGAATCAAAACTAAGATAAAACAAAATAAAAATTGAAAAAAAAATACAATCAGTAGGACTGCCTCGTAAACATGTATAAAACCATAACAACGGCAACATGATGTATAAAAAGTGAGAACTAAGCCAAACATGAGACTGATGATGTCAAGAATGCCTGAATCTGATAGTGTACCTTATCATTCCACAGCTTGTTGATTCAACAGCATTCACATGCTCCAAAGAATGGATCTGCAATCTCACCATATGAAGAAAAGCCAGTCATTAAAGATGCCCTGACTCATGCTGCAGTGATTATTGAACCATGAAAACACATTCAATTCACAAACAACACCACTGGAAAAAGATAAAAGTATTGCAACTCTGTATTTTCACTCAGATGAGACTACAATCATATCCCAAACAAGCACCTTGTTTGAATTTTCCGATATACTAATCTGATGGGCTGGCTTTGTACAACACTTTCTACAATGTTTCAGAACTATGGTGTCAACATGTCTTTCACACAGGACATAAAGAGAAGGCCAAAAAAATATAATAATCAATCTGTGGGCCTGCTTCAAATGCCCATCTTTTGTTTTCACTCACCATGTAGAAGAGTATACTGAGACATATATAGAGATTAACTGTGCACAATAAATATAGAAATTAGCTCATGCCTATCGTTATCTTGCTGTTCATTAAAATCAACTTTGCATACATGCAGATATTTGGAGAACACATGCAAATGGAATGTTATCAGAACCAGACCAGTCATCAAACCAGTCAAGCCCAAAAAACTGAACTGTACCAGAACCTGAAAAAAAACAACCAAAAAACCAGTCGACCAAAAAATACATAAAATATTCAAATTTTAAAAAAAACATATATATTCATGTCCATCTATAAGAATCCAAACCATTATACATAAATATGCAAAGTTTCCCATGTATATAGAAAGTAAGGGTGTGCATATAAGTAAAATCGCATCGAGTGCAATCCATATCTGAGCCAAGATACATAACCAAAGAGGCTCTAAATGGCCTCTACATTCCAAAAAACTTCATGCTACAACAAATAACTACATATCATCAAAATCATTGTGTATATTGGGATCATATTCGTCAATAGCAAATGTGCAGAGTCACTCAAAATCCATCTTCCCAATATTAAAAATGGCTGTAAGAAACATGTTTCATACAGTTGGACCTCTAGGATTGAATCATCGAACTGTTTTCTGCAAATAAAGATTTACCATTGCCAGCTCTTGACAAGTAACCTCTCTTGCAGGTATTGGAAAACATTTCCCAGGAAATAAACCTGTCATATAAAACAAAGACAAAAATATCGCCAAAGTTAAATACCTTGAAAATCCATAACAAATTGAAATTGTAAGCTGCAAAAACTAGAAGCTATTGCATGTAGATTTAACGATTTAACAAATTTAGCCATCTTCAAATTTTGAAATTTAATAACCAAAAAAAGGAAATTACATTAAGATAATAAGTTAATTCTTATAATATTTTATCTCTAATTTTCTACAAATAATAACTGTGAGATATCAAGAATTATTTATTCTTTTAAAAATATAGCAAAATTAATAAACAAAAAACTAACTTAATAAAAAAGTAATTATATAACACCCAAGAACCAGGTAGCAATGGGAAGAGAGGGAAGTGGTTTGGATGAAGGAATAGAACATCAGGTACGGAAGGAGGCATGGACAGGACAAGTAAGGAATCTGGCCACCATACTGATGCACAGGAAAAGATTACAGTCACAGGTACATACTACATGCCCATGTGCTGGTACAGCTGTAGCAAATTTGCTAGAAGAAGGTACAGTTGGTTTAGCAGCTAAATTTGCAAGTTCCAGATGGCTGAAGGAAGTGGTGGTACAGCCTCAGCTGCAAGTGACAAAGGCTGTATAGTGGAGAGATTTAAGTTTTCAGAAGGTTCTCAAGGTGTTGACAGTAAATTTCCTCCAGAGGCCGAGCTGGACATGGGTTTGAAGAAAGGGATAATGTGTATTGTGGGAGAAGCCAATCCCATGAGAGATCTCCAAAATACAATGCCCTTAATTGTAATTTGTTTTGGGAGTGATGGGTCTCTCAAAGCAATAGTTCATTCTCTGAATGCTAGGTTTACAAGAACTGGGGTTTCTATTGTGAGCAAGAGTTTGCAAGAATGCCCCCCCCCCACTCCTTCAAAGGGAGTTGTTGCTGCAATGGAAGAGGAACTTGTGCTGGGGTTAAGCCATGAGTCAGCCAATTTCCGGTCCCTAGTTCAGAGCATTTGGGCCTTCTCACCTAATCTAGTGGGCACTCTGGGATGAATTCTTTCATGGGAGGCTGCAGTTTGTCACACTGTTAAGTTTATGCATGGTTCAACATAGATAATAGCCTACAAATGGAGAAGAGAGTTCCAGGCAGCTCGACTTAGGTTTGAGGAGGTTCATATCTTTCTGGATGAGGATCTTCATAATATTACTCTTTACGAGAATACTGGGAGTTTGAAGATGGCAGTGCACAATGGTCCAAATTTTACTTTGACTTCCTCAAGTGGAAGGTGGTTGCTAATAGGCTGCTTGGTCTTTGTAGGACAGATGGTTTAGTTCCTATTTTCAAAATATTTTTGCTCCCCGTGCTTTGACAGAAAGGGAGCTGGCCACTAGAGAAGCTTATCGTAGAGTTGTTCCCTAGAAAGTTTCTAGTGGTGATTGGGACATGTTGGATAGAGATTTTTGTGAGAGTTGTATATTGGGTTAGCTTCCATACAGAATGGCAAATGGCCAAGGTATATGGATGGCCTTCCTTATGAAATTTACAAGACAATGGAGGATACGATTGGTGGTAACTTTTGTTGATTGGCCTCTAAAGTCTTTGCCTCAGGTAGCCTCTCAGACTTCCTTAAACAGGGGTTGATCAAGCTTACTCCAAATAATACATCGAGGATTCTATTGGGGGATGGTGACCAATTACATTTATCATAGTTGCTTACAAAATCATTGCCAAGGCATTGCCTTTGTGGATTTGGTCAGTTGCACAATATGTGATGCATCAGGAGCATACTAGCTTTGTTCAAGGGTGATTTATCCTTGACACTATGGTTTCAAGTTCAGCATGGGAAGCTATGGAGTGGGCCTAGCAAACTATCCAACACTCTCTTGACCTCAAAATTAACTTTGACAAAGTGTATGATCAAGTGGATTGGTCATTCATTTCAAAGATGCTAACTTTCCTAGGCTTTGGGTTGAAACTTTGCATCCTGTGGCTATGATGAATACTGTCTTCACCAATGCTTATGGTTTTGTCTTAGTCCACAATGGCTTGTCCTTGAGGATTCTGCTACATCGATCCATTCATCAGGAATGTCACTTGGCTCCTTATATGTATGTGTTGACGGTTGATGCATTAGGCTACTTGTTGGAGTCTACTCGTATTGCAATTCAGTTTTAAGATATACAGCTCTCAAATGGACTTGAGATGGTTAACAATCACTTTGTTGATGATTCTCTTATGTCTGGGAGTGCTAAGCAGGGATTGGTTAATGGAGCCCTTGCTTTCTTTGACACATTTTGCATTGCCTCAAGTTATGTGATCAATGGCAAAAGACAAACTATTGGTTGCAGAGATTGATATGGAAACCTCTGTATTTTTGTACTCTCAACATACGTTTCATGAATGTACAAAGTTATCAAGCCAAAACGTCTGAGCTTCTGACTAGTAGTGGTAGTTATAAAAAACTGGAAAAAAATCCAAACCCTAGAATTATAAGAGAGGTCACGAAGGCCATCAATAATTCTAATTTGGATGAATATACAAAGAAAAAACTCATTTCCAAGAATCCAATATTACCAAGAATATATGGATTGCTCAAGATTCATAAAGATGGAGTTCCCCTGAGACCAATTGTAAATACCATTGGGTCTCCAACATAGCAACTAGCAAAATTTCTAGCAAAAAAACTTAAGCCGTCGATAGGCCACACCTTCTCTTACATCAAGGATTCCTCTTATTTTGTCAATAGTATCAAAAATCTCCACCTAAATGAAAAGGACTTGCTAGTCAGCTTTGTTGTGGTTTCTCTCTACACAAAGATTCCAGTTGAAGATGCTATTAGGATTATAAAAGAGATCACAAATGAAGAAATAGCAAGCCTGGTTAGAATCCGCTTGAAATCAACTTATTTTAGTTTTTGTGGTGATATATATGAACAGATTGATGGTGTTGCGATGGGGTCTCTATAATATCCTCGATACTGATATTCTACTATTCCGTGCAAGAATACTGGAATTAAATGTTCATGCAAGGTGTCGTGCCAATGGCCCTAAATTATCGCTGAACTAGGGCAAAGATTTGCAGAAAGAAGGTAAACACTTACCACTGATAATCGAGTTGTAGATACTCCAGAGATAAGATGCATGCATATAGTGCTAGACACAGGTGAGATAATGATTCTCCCTTCCTAAAGTTGACGCCCAGCTACACGAAGGCTCTTCCCAGCTAAATATGAACCTGCAATAAATCTCCCTGTATACTGGATTGTTGAAGATGAATGAATACGATGAATAACTAGTGACAGACCTGGATGATCTATCCAGAAGTGATTAGGGCAGATAGATTTTGCTGTTGAAACCCCTTGTTAGCTGAAAACCTTCGTCTCCAACCCCAACGTGTTGCTGCTGCACCTGCTGCTGCTGCTCTAGAAACCAAACTCAATAATAATAATCATCGATATCTTCTTTTGTCCAATAACCCTTCTTATATAGCTTTAGCATGTACTTTTAGGGTTTGCATGTCACTTTTAGGGTTTGCATTTTACTTTTTGCATGCATGCAATTCTAACTTCTTGTTGACTTAAGACTAAAGAAATAAGGCTTGCATGATCCCGATATTTAAAGGTCCTCAGTCAATTCCCTATTTATCAAAAACAAAACATTGCAGTCCTCCCTCGCCAAAGATTGCTTGTCCTCAAGCAATGCCAACGCAACTCCATAAACAAACTGAAAAAACTGAATCCGGGGATCATCCCATGGTCCCAAATTATCCTAGGAGATCTGTAGCACCCTTTGCTCAAAGCACAGTACCATCACAACATATCCCATGGAAGACTCCTATAAGTAGAGTAACTAACCTCGATGTAAACAAGGTACCATCACAAGAGACCTCCTGAAAGCATCCTCTAGCAATCACTAAATTGGAAATCACTATAATCCCAGGGTCCCAAATCAATCTGAGAATTGCAGAGGTCAAAATGCATCCACTACTTACCCTGCGTAGTATCGACACAAGGAGCATCCTGTAGACTCCCAAGTAACCCGATCAACAAAAACTGTATCCATCCCTCATAAGGTCTCCCACCTGGATCCCAATGCAAACTTGTGCATCTTTCATCCCAAATATCCCAAGGCTCTTGTGGGACTATACCCCTGGCTAGGAATGTCTTCCTAATTACTCGATCCTGGCCAACCTATAAAAACCATCCTCCAATATGCAAATGTGGACTCAAGCTACTGCACGCCTTGTCTATGTACTCCTGAAGAGGACTGCTTTGAAATGCAATAGTATGTTTCTTCTGCTGCCCCATCAAGGAATCTAACTGCTCTTCAATATTAGAAAGCCTAACCGCTGACTCGGTACATACAACTCGAAGAACTGTAAGCTCAACATCTCGCTGTAATATGGCCTCCCAAAGTATCTTGGTCCTCTCTTTCATTGCTAGAATGCTTTCTTTAACACGTTCAATCTTCTTTCGATGACCATCATCTGGAATCTCTATCTCATGCCTGTATAAACTCTCCCTAGCGGGCCTAACCTCCATGTGCGACTGGTGACTGTCTTGATTGTTGTGCTCATTGCCTTGCACCTCATGTATTTCGCCTGTCATAACTGTCTGGACTCCTGTTTTAGGTGATGAAGAGTATACCACCTCCAACTCATCACACGGCTTGTCCACAATCTAACTATCGGATGTGCTGGTGTCACTAGACTCACGGGATAGCTTTAATGCTATCTCCTTATGCACATCCTCATCATATACTGTTAACTCCAAATCAAGCTCACCATCAACCTCTACTTCGGGCTCATCTTTCTCCACTCCTCCAACTATGTTTTTAAGGAAATCCTGATCCAAATCCTTGGGTTGGCTCCCAAACTTGATGGTGTAATAGTCTTGAAAGGACAATGTTGCACATAACTCATCAACCAAGGCTAGATATTCCTGATATCAAGGCAAGTGTTGCATTGTTGCTAACCTCTGCAAATTTCCAGTCAATATCCTTCTCATTGTCTTCATGTTCAAGCCCACAGCTGGTATTCCCAACTGATCTAATTTAAAATTTTGTTCAATTGTCTCACAATGTGGTTATGGTCTTCATCAATATCAAAGAATATTCACCATTTGGATTATAAGTCTGACCCACGATACTCTTTTAGTGATGACTGAGGCATAGCTTCCAATAAACACTCCGCTCATATATTGTTTTAACACTTAATTTACTATCCATTGGCTTATATAGACTGCCACTGTTATGTTATGGTATTACGCCTTTCGCACAGGAGGTTACAGCAATTTCTTCAAATCTGACTGGTGTCTTTCAGCCTGTAGATGATAGCAGTAATTGACATGATCTGAATGGTTGTAACAACCTTCTCCTAAGCCTGGGAATGTTGTATTTAATAGGTTATAAAAAGAGTTTTAAAGTTGACTGCAGTCCTGATTGCAATAGGAGTCCACGTTGCCTTTGTCTTTTGCCCAAAAAAAGCTGCTCAATATTGTCGACTTTGAACTCATCTTAAAAGGGCAGGTCACCAATATTAGAGTCCTACATGCATTCGAACTCCTTCAATAACTAAACTTTTTTTTTTAAATGATGTAAGAGAAACCTTTTCACAATTATCTTTTTCACTATAGCCTATCGACTTTTTTTTTTCAACACAAAGTGAACCAATCTTCTCAGACTCTTGGACAAATTCTTCTTTGGCGGCTACAACACACACATATCAGATCTTCTCATAAAATTTATTCATGGCTTTGTTTCCTGCCAAAAGATGACAGCTCAACAAGGGCCCTGTTTCTTCCCAGAAATGACGGCTCCAACAAGCGACCCACACGATCTTCCTTTTCACGATTTATGTGGCCCACTGGATGATGATGCAACTGCCCAAAGTGTCCCCACCACCCCTTCCAATCTCCACGGTTGTGCACGGAGGGAGATCGGGTCTTCCCCAACTCCGTCGACCTTCTCTTAGCAACACGACCCTACAATGGGTGAGATCGGTCCTCAAGGTGCCCACAGTGCTTCCCCAATGCTGCACAAGTGAAATCAGCTCCTTCCACACACCAAGTAACGACCTCAGGGCGTTTCTACCAAGCCTCACGGGTTGCTCAAAACCCACACAGCCTCTCAGTCTTCACGGGAATGTCGACTGAGAGATCGGTATCTCTTCGCTGATGTGGTCCTTCACAAGAGAAAGAACCAGTCCTTTAAATGTCGCACGACCTCCTCACGACTTCTACAATAGGGAAATCAAGCTTCGATATGCCCTTGCGGTTCACTTCAAGAGAGAAATATGCTCATCCAAATTTAATCGACCCCTTCCTTAGAATTACAATCGGTCTTCACAGAGGATGATCTATAGCAATGACGACCCAACTTCTCTTCTTACATGGATCATAACGTTTTATGATGGCAACGTGGCTCTATTAAGTCAGCCTCTTGTCAAATCAGTATGCCCTTCAGTTGAGGGCCAATTAGAACTCCCCTCAGGAATTGATTTCCCCAATGAATGTAATGAGTTCGACCCTCCAAAATCTTAGCTATGAAGTGATTTGATTACTCCTTAACGCCAAGAATCCTCAAAGAATTTTGCATCAAAACTGATAATAAATTACCAAATAATTGCAATTGGAAAACCTGCTTGGATTTCCCTATATGAATCCCCCCCTCAGGCTGGCAAGATCTCTAGCTCCGATACCACTTTAATATCCCCGATACCGATATTTTACCATTCCGTGCAAGAATTCTAAAATTAAATGTGCATGCAAGGTGCCATGCCAATGGCCCTAAATTATAGCTAAACTAGGGCAAAAATTTGAAGAAAGAAGGTAAACACTTACCACTGATAATCGAGTTGTAGATACTCCACAGAAAAGACGCATGCATATAGTGCTGGACAGGTGAGATAATGGTGCTCCCTTCCTGAAGTTGACGCCCAGCTACACGGAGGCTCTTCCCCAGCTAAATATGAACCTGCAATAAATCTCTCTGTATACTGGATTGTTGAAGATGAATGAATACAATGAATAACTAGTGACAGACCTGGATGATCTATCCTGAAGTGATTAGGGCAGATACATTTCGCTGTCGAAACCCCTTGTTAGCTGAAGGCCTTCGCCTCCAACCCCAACTTGTTGCTGCTGCACCTACTGTTGTTGCTCTAGAAACCAAACTCAATAATAATAATCATCGATATCTTCTTTTGTCCAATAACCCTTCTTATATAGCTTTAGCATGTACTTTTAGGGTTTGCATGTCACTTTTAGGGTTTTCACTTTACTTTTTGCATGCATGCAATTCTAATTTCTCGTTGACTTAAGACTTAAGAAATATGGCTTGCATGATCCCGATATTTAAGGTCCTCAGTCAATTCCCTATTTATCAAAAATGGAACATTACAGTCTCCACTCTCACCTCTGTTTGCCAATCTTTATATAGAATATTTTCAGAATAAAGACATCAACTCCTTTTCCTTAAAACCAAGAGTGGAAGAGATATATTGATGACACCAACATTATTTGGCCTCATGGAAAAGCGAGTTTGGATAAGTTTCTCACACATTAAGTTCACCATGGAGGTCCAGAAAAACAATTGCTTCCCATTCATAGACGTCCTCATCACAACGAAGGTATATGGCTCTCTTGCACACCAAGGATATCGAAAGAAAACTCACAGGGATAGATACTTGCATTCAAACTCTCATCATCATCCATCTATTGGAATATTCACCAATAATGAAAGGGGGGGATGAATCAATATTGAACAGATTTAACCAAAGTTCCCCCAAGATTCTGGGATGGCAGGATGCGGGAGAGAGGAGACACACATTCAGGACACGTGGAGACCACCCCAAAATTTTAGGGAAATTCGGGGGGACAGGGGGGCGCCAATGTCATAAAAATTCTAAAAATATAAAAAATACGAAAAATATAATTCCCAACAATAACAATTCATCCCATGCAAATTAGTAAATTACTAAATACTACATTCATCATTTTGCAATCATGCAATGTAAATCAGAATCTAATAGATTAATAACGCAAACACACTACACAATTCATCATGATTTGGAGGTTCGTCGAAGTTTTGAAGTTTCGTGCGAGAAACCCAAAAGGTTCGCCGAAGTTTAAGAGTTTCGTCCGAGATGCCCAAAAGTTTCGGAGTTTCGTGGGTGACACCCAAAAGGTTCGTCGTAAACCGAAATGTTTTGCCATTCGTTTCGTCGAGTTCCACCCAAAGCGAGACGTCTCGAAGCGTTTTGCCTAGAGTTTCACCGTCCCCGAGACACAAGAAACGTCGAAACGCATCCCCGACCTTGCGAGACACGTCCCCATGGAACACTAGATTTAACCAATAATTATTCTTTTTCAACCTTAAACAATCACCACATAATCAAACATATCAACAAAAATCAACACCAAGGTATAGTACACCAATATTTAACGTAGAAACCCACTAAGGGAGAAAACCACGGAAAGTATTTCTTATATTGAACAAGAATACATTCTTTACAGTCTTCAATCTATGAGGGACACCAATCCCCGATTTACAAACAACAACTTGAAGGAGGCACCAACACCCTCATTCACAAACACCAACTTGAAGGAGGCACCAACACCCTCATTCACAAACACCAACTTGAAGGAGGCACCAACCCCCTAGATTCTCCAGCACCAACTGGAAGGAAGCACCAACTCCCTGCCTTGCACCACCTTGCCACCTTGGTCTATACTGTCCTTCCTGTAATACTAAGAGGGGGTGTGAATCAATATTGAACAGATTTAACCAATAATTATTCTTTTTCAACTTTAAAGAATCATCACATAATCAAACATATCAACAGAAATTAACACCAAGGCATAGTACACCAATATTTAACGTGGAAACCCAATATGGGAGAAAACCACGGAAAGTATTTTTTATATTGAACAAGAATACGTTCTTTATAGGCTTCAATTTGTGAGGGACACCAATCCCAGATTTACAAGCAACAACTGTAGGAGGCACTAGCCCCTGATTTACAAGCACCAACTTGAAGGAAGCACCAACTCCCAAGATTTTCCAACACCAACTCCCTAAATTTTCTAACACCAACTCCCTAGATGTAGGGTTTTTCCGGACAATCCGCAGTAGACATTTTGTGAGTTAGGGTTGACTTTAAAATGTCTACTGCAGATTGTCCGGAAAAACCCTACATCAACCTAACTCACCGCAGAAACTTACAAACTGAAGCTCCCTAGATTCTCAGGCTCCAACCTGAAGGAAGCACCAAATCCCTACCTTGCACCACCATGTCACCCTAGTCTGTACTATCTTTTCTGTAACACTTCCAAAACTTCATGTAACACTACTTCTTGCAACTCACTTTACCAAAACCCGGTACCTATGCCTTGCATCAATTCTTGTAATGCCCTTCAATTACTGTAACACTACTTCTTGTAGTTTTTGTAACACTACTTCCATAACAACACTTCACTGCACTTCCCATAATAACACTTCAGTGCACTTCCTGTAACAATTCTTCATAACACTTCACTCCACTTACCATAATAGCACTTCTCTGCACTTCCCGTGATAACACTTCCAGAACTTCCTATAGAAACTGCACTTCCAGTAATTCTGCACTTCCCGTAATTTTGCAAATCCAGTAATTCTACACTTCTGGTAATTCGCCCTCAACACTTTCAGTGACTTCCTAAGGCTTATATTGACTTAGATCAAAAGATTATGGCTTAGCTCAGTCCTTCAACATTTAATTCCATTTAGAATATTAGCTCTCAAATTCTCTGCCAACTTTGTCTTAATCAGTGTTATTAACCCAGGTCATTACATCATAAAAGTATCATTGACAAACATATGCTACTTCACAAGATTTATCTTTCTCTGCAAACAATAGTGCCACACAATATTGCTACCTCAGAGCTCCATCTTCTCTCACACACTCCACAAATGTGTTGTGCTCACTTGTATTTATACACTTTGTCTTTACACACTGTGGACCCACTTGTTACACTTGGGACTTTTGAGTTAACTGAGCAGACATGCTAATTATCACATGGGGCATTAGCTGGCAAGGCCAACCCACAGTGTGAGACCATTTCATGGGTAGTATACCATAAAACATGGGCACTTCAACCCATTGCTATTAAATTGGAGTTCAACTCATTCGTGGAGATTTTAACCTTGTTTTAAACATAATATTCATATCTCATTCATTGCATAAGCCAATACTCATCATTGGGCACAAGTCATGTCCTCACTTTCAGCAAAAATGTCCAAAATAACTGATCAGCAACCTACAGGAATTTTGGTAGCGTTGTTTGCAATTCCGATAGCGCTTCCTACAGTTCCGGTAATCAGTAGCATTGTTTGCGATTCCAAAAGCATAATCTGCACTTTCGGTAGCATAATCTGCAGTTCTGGTAGCAGTTGTGTGCATTTCTATAGCCTGTGGGCATATTTTCTGCAGTTTTGATAGCACAGTCTGCAGTTCCGAAAGTAGTCGAGTGCATATTCTAGAGTGTGAGGGCATTTTACTATGGAGATATTAAACTGTGCATGCATTTTAGACTATTGTGGGCATGTTACTTCAACGATTGGTAGACATAATTATCCATTGTGTGGGCATAATTGTTGATGTTTGGCGAACATTTCACTTGATTAGCGAGCATTTTTCTTACAGTATAGCAGGCATTTCCCATAGCCTGCAAGCATTTCTTTTGCTAGCTACAAGCATCATCTGCAGGCATTTCTTTCGCCAGTTGCAGGCATCCTCTGCAAGCATTTCCTTTGCCAGCTTCAAGCATCCTCTGCGGGTATTTTCCTTTGCTAGCTACGGGCATTTCCTTTCCCAGTTGTGGGGCCTTTTCCTAGGCATATTCTGTAGGTATTTTCGTTAAGTGCTGGCGGGCATAATCCTTTGACATTTATCCTAATTGTCACATCAGCTCATTGCCAAATCACCTCTGCCATATTGACATCAATGACAACCTTTTCAACACTATCCCAAAAGCTCTATATATTGAACATTCTTGCCATCAGAGCAAGTTAGAATTGCTAACGCTGACCATCTCAATGAAGATTTCAAACATCTCCTTAAAGTTCTTCAAGGAAATGGGTACAAGAAAAGAGATATCGTGAAGGCCTTCAAAAGAGCAAAGAGCTTGGAAATCAAGAACCATGTTAAAGAAATGGAGAGCAAAAGAAAGGTTATAATCCCTTATATTAAGGGGATCACTAATAGAATAGCCAAAGTTTACGAAGAAAACAGATCAATACTACCTTCTCCCCTTCGAATCCCCAGAAGAACATGCTTGATAAGGCTAAAGATTCGATTATCCGAAGATGAGAAAGGGTATCTACTTAATTCCTTGCTCTTGTAGTGAGGCTTACATTAGTCAGACTGGGTTTTTCAGCTATGTCACAAGGTCCGGGTTCGGGTTCAGGTTCGGTGACCTTCAAGTTCGATTCAGGTTCGAAATTTCCTACGAGGTTGAATGGGGTTTGGCATAGGTTCGTCTATATACATTTTTCAATTTATATATATATAAAATGAATTATAAAACATTTACATTATGAATAAAACATTGTAAAGCATTTACTATAAAAAATTATAAAATTATAACATAAAACATCACTATGAATTATAAAACACTATAACTTAAAACATTAACATTATGAATTATTACTATATATATTATGAATTACTATCGCTCGTTGCTCGTGACTCAAGATTAATCGTTGAGGGTCGATGCTCCAAAGGACTAAAACTTATTGGGCCACGTGAAGTTGCAAACACCTCCAATCAAAACTCTCAACAAACAAGACGACACAAAGGATCGTGGCTACCACACAGCAGCTCGAGCTCACTGTGTAGCAAGGTGCTTCTAGCTCGAGAGTCGTTGATCGGGAGTATGTCTTCGTTCTTGACGAAGTGTTTATTGTGGCAGTCTTTCAGGTGAAAAAAAGGTGAAAAAAAAAACCCTCCAAAAATGTGAAAACTCCCACCAAAAACGTGAAATCCCTACCGAAAGTGTGCCCAAACCATTTGCTTGAGCTTCGTTTTTAAGAGTTTCGACAAATCTGATGGTCGAAATGGTTTTCCTTCAGCTTCGACATGAGGTTCAGCCATCAGGTTCGCCAAACCTAAACAAATTTTTCAAATTTTTTTAGGATCGTCGAATTCCGAACCTGGAGGTTCAAGTTCGAGGAACCCTATGACATAGGTTTTCAGTAATTGTGAGTATAAAAGAGCATTGCGCAGATATCATATATGGTAGAGTTAAAAAGTTGATTGTGTTGAAGCATTCTCAGAAATCAAACCACCATATATGGGTGAAAAATGCGAAAGTGATTGTTATATTAAAACACTACAATAGGAGACAGATTCGAGAAGCAATTGAACTAGAAAAACATCCTCAGAATTTTAACAAAGATGATGGGCTAGTTTTGAGCGAATCTTAGAAACCACTTGTTCACATCCTTACGAATAACATGAACATAAAAAACAATATTTAGTCGTTATTACCTCCAAGTTGCACTTGGATGAATTGTTCAGCTAAGCCGCCAGAGAATGAACAATGTTACTCCCGAGTGGTTTTCCTTGTTAATTATATGTTGCTTTTTGACAACTTATAATTTCTGAGTTTTTCACTCAAGCCTCCAAAGTTGGAGTAATTGTCTTGGTAGTTAGTCCTTAAGAGGATATTAAATTCTAAGAGTCTATGTATATTACCATGTTAGTCAACAATTTTGAGTCATATGAACATGCACTAAGTCCCCCCTAGATTTTTTTAATTTTCCGTAGATAAAAAAAATTTCCCATTAAACGGGCATTTTTTTTATGTTTTTAATGTAAAAAATCCAAAAGTCATAAAAAAGTGCTTAGGAGGTGGAATTTGCCATGGGGTTGCTCATTTTCTAACTCGAAGCACCCACTAAACCCACTTTGAGAATAATTTGAGTAATTATTTATCACTTCAATTAAAATTCTCGCGAAAAATGGCCAAAAAGACCAAATAAATGGTCAAAAAAGACAAAATAAAGCCAAATTTGACATTCCTAAATCAATGGGAACATGTCGAGAATAGAATCTCAGAGGTGGCACAGCTAACTAGCAATCATATATGAGTTAACTAAGGCTCAAATCAATTGATTGATAGCATGTTGTCTCCACTAAAAGAGGGGTGAATTCTCTTAGAAGGGGGCACATTATGTGAGGTGGATGCATCTTATTGGAAGGAAGTTGATCCCAAGGAGGGCGAGCGCACCTCATGAGAAGTGTCGCCCATCCCAAGGAGATCATTCTCAATCAAATCCCACCATTTGCTCAAGGAACTCACCCAAGACTCTCAGTGGCCAATGTGCCCCCCCTCTTGGCTCTTTTCCTATTTAAGCAAGCTCATTCTTCTCATTCCAAACAGAAGGATTGAAGCTTTGCTCAGATTCGATTGTAATATTGTTATATCTTTTTGTTGAATAAAAGCTTTGGAGGCTACATGGGTGTATCATATTGGATGTGTGGATGTTGGATGGGTTTAATGTGCTTAAGGAGGTAATTGTATCTTAGTTAGATTTGTCCATTTGTGCTTGTCAAGCTTTTTTCCTTAGAGTGATTGTTTCTAATCCATGGGAATGAATAGTTAACTTGTTTAGCTCATTCCTTTATTCATTTATGCTTAGAGGCCAAGGAATTTTCATGCTCTAGTTTGTTTACTTGCATGATATCCTAACCTTGAGTGTAGACAAAACAAATTTAGCAGGCTTTGAGGCAAGTATATTCTAAGTTCTTGCAAGCAATTCCATCCAAAGAAGGAGGATCTTGCTTGACTCCTCTTTCACTCTGAATCTCTACCAAAAAACATAGTCCCTCTTTGATCCACCTCTATGACTCCACAACCCAAGTTCAAGGGGTTTACGGTTGCTTCACCTTCTTTCAATTTAAAAAATTTTAATCTTCTTGGTTACCGCTTCTCTTACCTTTCAAATCAGGTTCTTTTTCAAAGTAAAATTTCTTAGACAGATATGATTTTTATGCTAAGATTGTAGTTGATTAAAAGTTTCCATTAATCCATACTAGATCTAGCATATAGCAAGTTTTTTTCCTTTGTTTATAAGTCATTACATAGCAAATATGAAGACTTGAAATTTAGGAATTAGTTTGTTGAGTTCAAAAGTTATATTTGGCAAGATGGGCTTTATTTAATTGGCTTCCCCAAAAGGGCAACCAAAGACCCTATGGAGGCTTGCTTTTTAGCTTGCCACTCTTAGTTCCTTTTTTGCTTTTAAGTTAGTTTTGTCTAATTTTTTGGCTTTATTAACGGTGTTCAAAGACACTTCCAAAGAGTTTTTGAGCATCTTTTGGTTAACTTTGCTTGTTGGTTTTTGTCATTTGATGAGATGCTAGCGGATTCTTGAAGATAAAGCCAATTCGAAGCACCCCAAAAAGCTCCATTTTACTTCCAAATCATTATTTCTTCCAAAACTTGTAAGCTTAGTAATCCTATTATTCAAAGGATCACAAGCATTTCTTAAAATCTTGTTATCATTAAATAATAAGTGAAAAGCAAGTAGGCTACACAATGCCCACACCCCATCCCTCGTGGGGGAATTTATGTCTTACCCTTCGTGGTGTGCATTTTACTAACTATTTCCATTTTTGCAACACTAGCACACACACACAATCCATCTATTTTTTTATTTGATTTAATTTTGCATTTTATTTCTGCAATAAAGTAACGAACCCGCCATGCTCTCCTGAAGTACGATATCATTTAAAAGGCTTGCCTGAGTAGGTGGTATTCGGAAAAGAGATTCGTAGTTTAGTAATTAGACAACATTTGCTTTTTTGCTTAGTTTATTTCAATCATTTACTTTTTTGCTTAGTTTATTTCAATCATTTACTTTTCTGCTTAGCTTATTTCAATCATTTACATTTCTTTTCAAGTAAAAGTAATGAACCCTGACGTAGCTTCCTCGTATTCTATAGTCCACTACGGGCTTTGCTAACCATATGGACAATCAAAAAGGGAGATAAGTTTCTAGTTTAATTAGTTCTCACATTTTGCAATTCAACCTCCCTCATAGAGGAAAATCCAGCATCTCACCTTTATCACTTGTGGGCAAAGTCTGCAATGAAGTTGAAACCAACTAGGTAGTGACCGCAAGGATCCGTAAGGCTACACCTTCGTTTGATGTCTATGTTGGACACACCCCCACGACTTCGATCTAGCCCATCTTCTCGTGTGGAACCACACTTGGTAAATTCATACATGTTCCTCATACCTTCAAGTATATTGGGAATTCCCTTCCCCTTTAATCAATTAATCTTTAATAATTTAAAACTGACCAAGAACATTTGTACAACATCTCCATTTTACAACACTATATGACTCCATTGGCATTGATCTATTTGCAACAATCACACCTTTTACCTTAAGTGAATCGATGTGTCAAATCGAATATTTCTTTACATGTTGTTAAATTAATTTAATTTACGAAGTCTTGTTTCAGTGAATTGTTTTAAACTCCTAAAAATCACTTTTCATTCTTGTAACTTAAAACTAAAAAGCCTTAGCTACTTTTAGGGACTACCCCCCTTGGCTTGGTTAGGAGTTCGCCTAAACAAAGGAAACAAGAATCAAGTGATAGTAATTGTAATATCCCAACTGATATTCTATTGTGTTTTGATAATATGTTTGTGGGTTTGGTGCTTCACTTGTGCTATAAAGATAAATAAAATTTGCATGGAAAACAGTGCCATGCCAAAAGGCCCTAAAATATAGTTGATCTGGAGAAATAATAGGAAAAAGACTTTTAGTGAGAGAAGGTACACATACCAATATTAATTGTGTTGATAGTGCGTCAATATATAGGAGGCATGCAAGCCATGCAAGTAAGATAAAGAAGATATAGTGTTGCTCTCCAGCAGTTTATGCCCAGCAGAGGAAACATCCCTCTTATGTTGCTCTTCACGTTTTTGAGGCAAGGATGGTCTGTTGCTGCTGAAACTTGTTAGGGATGTTGGTATAGGTCCTCTAGAGAGATAAGGAGACACGTGCAGAAGTTATGACTCCTCTAAGTACCCTAGCGAATTGATCTGTGTTAAAGGGATGACGCCCTCTTCTTCCTTGTTTTTGTTGGTGAATGCTCCAGGTGTGCCAAGAATGGAACGATAATCACCCAGTATAGTGGTGTACCCCTGCTGAGAAGAATGATGAAAGCATGCAGAAGTTTTACTGGATTTCTGAGTGCTAGCGAATGGTTCTGGGATTTCCAGCTGCTCCCCAGCAGTAAAACATGAACTTGCAATTAACTCTCTCTCCGTCTGCTAAATGATCGAACCAAGAATAAAGAAGATGATGAATAGTTGATGATAGACTTGGATGATCTATCCGAAAGTGATTAGGGAAGATAACTTCCACTGCCGAAACCACTTGTTAGCTGAAGACCTTCGTCTCCAACCCCAACTTGTTGTTGTTACACCTGCTGCTGCTGCTCTAGAAACCAAACTCAATAATAATAATCATGGATACCTTTTTGGTTGAACTACCCTTCTTATATACCTTTAGCATGTACTTTTAAGGTTTGCATGTCACTTTTAGGGTTTGCACTTTACTCTTTGCATGCATGCAATTCTAATTGCTTGTTGACTTAAGACTGAAGAAATAAGGCTTGCATGCTCTGCATGTTTTATGATAATAACTCTGATGGCCCTCTTTACTATACTGATGACTTAATAATACTGAATAAGTGTTCTAATATGCTCCCGATATTAAATGTCCTCAGTCAATTCCCTATTTATCAAAAACGGAACATTACAGTCCTCCCTCGACAAAGATTGCTTGACCTCAAGCAATGCCAACGCAACTCCACAATCAATCAAACTGAACCAACTGAATCCCGAGATGATCCCAGGGTCCCAAATTATACTAGGAGATCTGTAACACCCTCTGCTCAAAGCACTGCACTGCATAATACCATCACAAGATATCCCATGGAAGCCTCCTATAAGTAGAGTAACTAACCATGGTGTAAACGAGGTACCATCACCAGAGGTCTCCTGAAAGCATCCTCTAGCCATCGCTAAACTGTCAGTCACTGTAATCCCAAGGTCCCAAATCAATCTAAGAATTGCAGAGGTCAAAACGCATCCACCGCTACCCTGCATAGTATCGACACAAGGAACATCCTGTAGATTCCTAAGTAACCCCATCAGTAAACACTGTATCCATCCCTCACAAGATCTCTCGCTTGGGTCCCAATGCAAACTTGTGCATCTTTCATCCAAAATATCCCAAGGCTCTTGTGGGAATATAACCCTAGCTAGGAACGTCTTCCCAAGAATCGCCAACTCAATAGGACGCCAACTCTTAATCTCTCTCCCATCCAACCCCCAAAAAGGACCTTGTCCATAAGCACCATCACAAGGAATAATCCTACCAAGCTGACATTCTACCCTTCTGATTTCAACTAGAATGCTCATATACTGCTGCCCAATTTCTCAATCCTCGCCAACCTGTAAAAACCATCCTCCATTATGCAAATGTGGACTCAAGCTACTGCAAGCCTTGTCTATGTACTCCTGAAGAGGACTGCTTTGAAATGCAATAGTATGTTTCTTTTGTTGCCCCATCAAGGAATCTAACTGCTCTTCAATACTAGAAAGCTCGACCGCTGACTCTGTACATACAACTCGAAGAACTGTAAGCTCAACATCTCGTTGTAATATGGTGTCCCACAGTATCTTCGTCCTCTCTTTGATTGCTAGAATGCTTTCTTTAACACGTTCAATCTTCTTTCGGTGACTATCATCTGGAAGCTCTATCTTATGCATGTACAAACTTTCCCTAACATCCATGTGTGACAGCCCACTGTCTCGACTGTTGTGCTCATTACCTTGCACCTCATGTATTTACCTTGTCATAATTGTCTGGACTCCTATTGTAGGTGATGAGGAGTGTACCAACTTCAACTCATCACACGGCTTGTCCACAATCTGACTATCGGATGTGCTGGTGTCGCTAGACTCACAGGATGGCTTTAATGCTATCTCCTCATGCACATCCTCATCATGTCTTGTTAACTCGAAATCAAGCTCACCATCAACCTGTACTTCGGGCTCATCTTTCTCCACTCCTCCAACTATGTTTGAAAGGAAATCCTGATCCAAATCCTTGGGTTGGCTCCCAAACTTGATGGTGTAATAGTCTTGAAAGGACAATGTTGCACATACCTCATCACCCAAGGCTAGATATTCCCCATATCGAGGCAAGTGTTGCACAGGTTTCCATATCAATCTCTACAAAGATGTATTATGTCTATGAAAACCTAAATAAAAACTATTGGTTGGTTGTGTTGGACACACCATCAAATTAGATTCATGCAGCTTAGACTCATTTATGGCTCATCATCGTCAGGTTTCGCAGTATCATTTTTGGGATAAGTTTGTTGCTTGTAGCCATATGGGATTGGTGTCTTCTGAGACTTCAGAGCAAATTGCATGGTCATAAGGGTCTCTCGTTTGTTGGGAAGCTAACTGTTGTTGGGCACATTCTCCAAGCTCCCTATATTTATTACACTTGTTGGTTCCCAAACAAAACCAAGTTTAAATGGTAAAAGTCGAGTTTGCAATCATACTATGGTCTAAGTATGGTGGTTTGACGAATTAGTAAATTAAACAAGGTTAGAAAAGAAGACTTTTCACTGTTGCCATTTTATTCTACTTTCCTTCAACAATTCCTTGCTATAAACTTGTACTAATTGGGAAAGTTATGCTTCTTTTCACTAGAATTACCAAAAAATAATTGTTTTCAAATTCATTATTATTATGGGCTTCGCCACGTAAGGTTTTTGATAAAAATAACTAGGGAAACAGATTTCTTCTTTTTTAATACGAGCTCTTTCAATTTCTTCCAAGATTTCACCTAATATTAGTTCAATTTGACACTTAGCTAAAGAATTTGTTTTTCCCTAGTGTTCTTAATTGCTTCGGCTAACTTTGATTTTCCTATCATTGATGCACTTGAAGTTTTAGTATCTTTTTCTAAATACTTCTTATATTCACATAAACTTATTTACAATGAAAAAAACTTGTAGGGGAAGCATATATACAATGCCTGTCCTAACCACTTCTTGAAGCTTATTAGAGCATAAATAAAATCAGAATATACAATAGGATCCAACTCTTTTGGCATCCTTGATTAACCGGGTGCCCTTGGCTGGTAACTAATGACATGCCTCATCTTTCCAAAGCGCTATAATACCTGAAACATACTACTTTCTTGATCAAAAACATACTCGCACATGAGTTTCCATAGTACAAACAAAGAGCTATCTGAAAGCAATGCCACAAACCAGAGAGTGAATCCCATACCAGAGAATAGACATCTCCAAGAAGAGTTACTCTCCAATAAAGTTTGTTTAAGAACAGCTCGGGTGTTGCTCCACAAATCTCCAACTGTCTCTAGCAGATCTACAGTCCCAAAAGATGTGCTTAACTGTCTCTAGTCTCTGGCATGCAAGGCATTAACCATTCCAGAGGCCAGACTTATCCAATTAGTGTTCTATTTAGATTCAAAATTTATCATTTCAAGATTATTTCAATACTTGTTTCTTACAATCACTTTAATTTATTATTAAGCACAATAAATAAGAGATCCAATCACATGAACATAAAACACCAGAAATTTAACGTGAGCCCTTCATGTGAGAGAGCCATGGAATGTCTTACTTATGAATAAATAAGATTTATATTCAAAGGAGGTGCTTCAATACCTCAAAGATGATCCAACAGCAACTGGAGAGAGAGGCTTTAACCTCTTCTAGTTTTCAGCTTCAACTAAAAAATGCCACAACACCCTTAATACAGGCTCCAGCCTGTTAGGACTTTTATCCTCCGTGCACCAGCCTGCCAACCTTAAACAGCAAGCTTCAACTTGTTTGTTGCCTTGCTAGATATGGTTTTAATGTTGTCTTCCAAAACAATTGGACTTACAGACTTATTCTATACAGCTCCAAACAATAATCTTTCATACCTCTTAAGCAACCTGTTAAGCCACTCACCAAACAGTCGGAGTTTCTCCACAGTAGTCTGATGAGCAGTCTGAGTTTACTCCTCTCCTAGGGCAGGCCCTCGACCTTTTCTTTGCTCCTAGTCTTTGAAACCCAAACCTCCTGCTAGGGAAAGACCTATGAGCCCTTCTCTACCTAAGATGCCACGAAATTTCCTTTCCAATCCACACCCAAATGATGAGGTTCAAACTTTAATTTATATTCTTCATGTGCTATATTTTAATGGGTTGACTTGTCTCTTTTTACGTGGTTAATGTAATTTTTATGGGAGCCAACCAGGTAATGCTTGCACAAGCTTAATAACAATTCTTCAAGGCCGACTTATCGAAGGGCTTCAGGACTGTTACTTCTAGCAATTATTTTTAAGGAGCCGACCTAATTATGTATTTGTAACCACAATCATGCTACAACCCTTTCAATCTCGATTTAATCTTTGAGGTCCACTTGTATACTTCACTTTAAGGGCTACTTGTATACTTTTGGTTTTGCATTTACATCATAGGGGCTTCAAACATAATTCAATGCTTCTTCCATGCTTCAAATAGAAGGGGTTTTATGTTGCTTAATTTTAACCTTTGGCATGGCTTAAGGTTTTGTATATACTTCTTCACGCCGGATTCTAAACACGGTCCTTCAAATCTGATCTGATATGTTGGGTATCACTACAACCCCATTTGAGATCAATGACAACCTGGATTTCCAACAAACATTAGGGATAGGCATGTCCCAAACGAATACCAAAGTATCTAACAATCACCTCAGGTCGAACAAAGGACAAAGCCTCGAGGATCACTGTTAAGGGTCAGTCAACTCCGATCAACCAAAAATTTGTTTTGTGAGGAAAAACAATGGCACCAAAACCCTGGCAAAAGGTTTCGAGACAAGACAGGGCCTTGTCCACCAAGGCCTACTCAATACTAACGAAGAGAAGGGAGTCGTCGACAAAACGGTTATTAACCATTTCTAAACCATCTGGAAAAGAAATCCCTCTAATCTGTTCAGCAACCCAAGCAGCCTCCAACAAGTACCCCAAAGCATCTTTTGTCAAAACATGTAAGTATGGAGACAAACAGCATCCCTACCTAATAGAGCGATGTAGAGTGATCCAGGGGGGTAAATCCTTGTTGACAGCAACAAAGGTAGAGGCATTTGAGAACAGAGTGTTCATCATACCAACACACTAGGGGCTAAACCCCAAACATGTCAACATCTTTGCAATGAATAACCAATCCACCCAATCATAAGCTTTGTCAAAAACAACCTTGAGTATCATGCACTGTTGCCCTATCTCACAATCCCGCTCCATAGCCTACCAAGTCAAGACTACCATAATAAGAATGAATCTTCCATGCACAAAAAATGTATGCTCCTGACGCACCACGTGCCTGGCCATTGCTCTTACCCTCAACGCCAAAACCTTGGCAACAATCTTATATGCTACCGAGAGGAGAGTGAAGGGACGCCAACCGCCAATGGAATCATGAGCACCATTCTTGAGGATTAGCTTAATCAACCCGTGGTTAAGTGTCTCTGAGAGGCATCCTGAAGAGAAAACTTCAGTTGCTAGACAATAGAAGTCCTCCCCAATACATTACCACATGGACTTATAAAATTTACAAGGCAGACCATCCAACCCTGAAGATTTGCAATTTTTCAAAGACATAGGAGTCGCATGTCAAATTCTGCTCTAATTTATGCATGTCACCATTCAAAATTTTGAGGCGAACCACTATACAACAAGCATCACAAGCAGCCAAGACACTATTGAACAAGGAATAATGTACAAAAATGGCCTGGAAATGGTCATTGAACATTCCTTGAATCTGAGTTGCATCCTCAACAAGGAATCCATCCACACTCTATGGAGCCCTAGCACCTTGTCCACTGCAGGATTCCTTTTCAAGAGTCAAAATAAAACTTAAACCCCTTGTCTCCCTCTTGAATCCACTGTAACTTAGAGCAGACCCTAGCTCCTTGATTAATGTACTCCACCCCTCTTCTGACAGTCAACTCTAACATGGTCGTGTCCTCCTGTAGGGTGACATTATGGACGTCTTCTTCCAGGAAGATATGAACATCCTCCATTTTCTTATGTGCCTCCCGTAACTACCTACTTTGACAAACCATCATCTTGCTCCAACCCCTCATGAATTTGACAATGCGTCGCACTACCACTTCCCACCACAAGATCCAACCACGTGGTCCGACCCGGTGCAAGGAGAAAGTCCACACCTTTTGGACGAGTGCACAAAAGTCGGCTAACTCCAAGTGTGAGACATTTAATTTAAAAACTAAAGGCATAGGGAAATCTCTAGTCGTGCCCATAGAGATCACAGACAAGATCAACAAGTGGTCTGACCCAGTAACATCCAATAGAGCATCCACAGAGCGAAGCTTGCCTGAGATCACAACCTCCTCCCTAGGCCCATAGAATCTATCTAGTTGAGCCTGCAATCTATCCTAAGTCCTAACCCCATCTCTAATTGGTCCAAGTGAACCACCCACCATAATCCAACCCCTTCTATTTCCAGTTGGGGTCAAAAATTTGAAGTGCATCCTTGCATCTGCACCAAGCTTATTTTTCCATGCCACTGACCACTGAACCTCAACCACCACCTTGATCACCCTCCCACTCGACCATGTTGAAGTCACCGTCAACAACCCACTCTGCAGCCAGTAAGGAAAAATCCGTCTGGTCCCATAACCGACTTCTATCATAGCTGGAGTTCAAAGCATATATAGCGCATCGCCCAATCACTTGTTCCTGGACCAATAGAGTGATCTAAACACACCTATCCTCCGAGTCCAAGCCTGAGGCAATTACTAAGCTCTGCAAAGAAGGCGAGATAGCAATCACTACCCAACTACTTTCCTGAAAATTAATCTGAGGCCCAAAAGGGCCATTCCAACAATAACTCATCCTATTCCGCAGCTCAAATCACGCTGACTTGGCCTTCTGTAAGAAGACCACATCCAGCCAAAAAAGCTGCAATACACTTCGCACATCCTGCTTGCGACTGGGAATCATCATCCCCTGTACATTCCAAGACATTATGGACAACTTCATTCCAACAGAAGATGTTCTCCAAGGCTAATATAACAGTTGAGCATCTCAAAGCCTTCAAGCATGTGCACCTCCACTAATTGGACGATCACATCCTTGTAGGACTTGCGCTACGGGATCCTCTCATTGGCTAACTTATCCATCTGTGCGGGGCAAGAAATTACCTCTCACTTCGAGGATTTCGTTTTTCGAGCCTGCTCAACCTCCATATTGTTTGTCGTGTCCTAGTTGTCACCTCCAGGCCTCCAAACCGAGAGACCATGAACTAACCACTCATTGTCGTAGTGGAAGGTGTCGGGCCCTCAGGTGCATCAGATCTCCCAAAACCACTGCCCCTGATGCCTAAGGTACCTCCCCCCAAACCTAAACCTAAAGTTGGCTCTCGGCCAACACCCTTCCCTGAACCTATGCCTAAGTTGGGACCATGAACACCTCCTTTGCCCCCATCAACACCATTTCCAACCCCACCATTACCAGAGCCTGACCCCCCATGGCCACCTCCACCAATACTTGGACCCCAAGAAACTCCACTGGCATCCCCATATTTTGAGGCCACAGACATGTCCCCTGACCCTAAACCTGGTACTGAAGGCAACGCTCCCTCACCATTACCCTACCCTGGCCTAGGTCGACAGTGAGGGCAATCACGAATCAGGTCTTCCTGAGCCTAACAAGCAAAACAAGCATTCGATAGGTTCAAATAGCGAACTTTTTGCTGATGAACTCTGTCAGTAGTGCAAACTAAGATGAATGGTGAAAGCTTTCGCTTTAAATCCACCTCCACACAAACTCTCAGGGCATCTTAGTATGAGTTATGACGACCATCTGGAATGAGAACTTTGCCATACCGACGGGCAAACAAATCCACAAATAGACACATGCCTGCAGGGAGGCTGAGAAACTCTATCCATAGAAGATAATTTGCCTAACCCCGCTCCTCACGGTTGCAATCTATCCCATGACTGAACAAAAGCCAAAGATCCTTTTATAACCACTTGGTCAAGCCATCTAGACCCTTAGTAGAAAGATTACACCATATACCTTGTACAAGGGTGTATGTCTCTCTTCCATTGCAAGTGCATCCTTGGTTGTCCTTCATTTATCGACCCCAAGTGCCCAATGGTTTCTAGGTACTATTCTTCATCCTAACATTCCAATCTCCTATTTACAACATCACTCGTAACTCTTTTTGCTAAAGAACTTTCTCCTTGAGTTTTCACTGTAAACCTTTAGCAATCCTAGGTTCACACATGTGCTTTGGGACATTATCACAAGAGGTGTGAATTTGAGTTGTAACATATGGCATGATTGCTATTTAATGGATGGTTAATTTGTCGTTAATGACTAGCTATTTGTCATTAATGACAATCATCTGGTCATAATAAATGCTATTGAGTCTTTATCCATGGTTGAAAAAATTTTAATTTAAATGCAAACCTCATAAATCTAATAAAGCAAATGTGTGGGTTTAAACCTCACAAGTCTGTTGTGGGAGAACCAAAAGAAAGAAAGGTGTCATTCAAAAGTTAAAACTCACTTTAATAGCCAATCTGAGAGTCAAGCATGATTAATTATGGTAGCTCAATTTTATTCCAGAATCCATACCAAGGTCTATAAAGTTGGTACTTCTATAATTTCCTCACAACTGATGGAAACCTTACACTCAACAACACAACACACTATATATTTCCTCAAAATACCACCAATGCTAGTTCCCCTAATAAGGAACAATTCACAATTTCAAAAAACAAATATAAAAACTAGAGAGAGGGAAAGAAGAAATAAAAACTGATTGTGTGTTACAAGAAAAGTGTAGATACACAATTGCTAAAGCAAGAAACAATTCGGCCTGAATAATTTGGGCATATTAAACATGTGTCCCATGGAAACAAGGTGCTGTTCTTCAGCTTCAGTAAAATTCTACTGCACACCTGATTTATAATAAGATTATTACTTACCATCAGCTCTAAGGCTTGCAGCAATTGCACGAAGGCGATCTGGCCTTTCTGGATGAGGACATCTCTCCATCTGAATCTGTTTCATTTGACAGCAAACCTACTCATGAATTTGCTAAAATAAAACAAAATTCTTGTAATATATGGATACAGGTAACATATGAACAGACCAAAAAAAGGCTAATCTTTACAGCCACATTTACAATCATGAGGATCGTGAGTGAGGGAGCAAGCATGTTTAAGGGGGCATATGTTATAGACAAAAAATCAAGAAAGGGTTTCAATGTATAAAACAGCATCTATACCTCTGAGTGCAAAAGCATACGCTCATCAAACCCAACTGCTGTTCGTCTCTCTAACTGTGACATTGATGAACATGACACCCCAAACATGGGTGATATGGATGGCATGAGAGTAGCCTTAACACATTTGTTTTCTGCCAAAAAGAGATCATAGATGTCAAGGCAGGTTCAAAAGTTCATCTAAAACAATATGGGGCCATAAATGCTCAACCTTACCATATGCATTATTGTAACTACATTTTTCTGACCTTCTCCACAAACTGAATGACAGTAACCAGGTGTCAAAGAGGAAAAGTAAGAACATAGCTAGACACAAACATCACCCATGACAATGTGCACAAAGATCTCCCAAAGCCAAAGTATAACTTAAATAACATGAGAATAAGTTTTACTAAAACTTCGTAAGTTTTAACTGAAGATATTGTGTACCCTTCATGATGCACACAGAACATTTAGACATGTTTCCCTGTTCATAGATAAACAGAACCATAGCATAAACAGAAGAAACGGAAGAAAATAATGTAATACAAACTAAAGCTTCATTAATATCTGAATGGAAGTATAAAAGAATTTAGCAACCAGATGTGAAACAGTATTAACAACAAAAGTTAAAACACAGATAGACACAAACACCTTGAATAGCAATTTGCAGAAATGTTTCCTATTAAATGGCCAAGCCAATGTAGAACTCAAATAACATGAGACCAAGTATTACAAATACTTTGTAAGTCTTAACTGCAAATATTATGTACCCTTCATGGCAGACGCCAAAACACTTTGGTGTGATTTCACTATTCCTAAATTAAAAAGAAGAACCTTAGTTTTAATAGAAGCTAATAGGAGTAAAAAGTAGAAAACAAACTAAAGCTTCATTAATGACTGAACAGAAGTAAAACACAGTTCTGGTTCCAGCCCTGGGTTTGCAGATTCCATTTTCTTTTCAAGCTAGAAATCGCTCCAGAAGAGTTGCTTTGCACAGTAACATTAGTGCACTTTTAACTCTATAACAGACAGAAGGAGTTATCTACTAACTGACATACCTGACCTAACTATCTATCCATTGCAATTAACCACCATGATGAAGTTCACTATAATACTGACAAGTTATATCATCTTAGAATACTCGACACATTTACTTGAACAGGATTAGTATTAACTAGTACAACTTAACATCTTTAACTAATCCAAATGGTAGGTTCTCTAAAAGCAATCACCCATTAGTAAGTTAGTGAATCCTGGGCCAGAGATCTATATACAAATGCCACTATCCTACCTGATATTTACCCAGCAAAGTGCCCTTCTTTGGCCTAAATCATTTTTTTTACTTGAGATCATGTCTTTTTCAACTACTGTCTCCCCATAAAAGATTTTAACTTTTAGGTTCCATATTGAAATACTACCCAACTAGTCCTCCCTCGTTGGAAAAAAAATTAGTAGCTGCTCAAATGTGTGATGTACCCTGATCATATTGTCCATGTTTGCCCATTTTGTGTTTATCTCAGGTCTCCATCATGAGCATCTTCCAAACAGTTTTTGAACGAAACACCAACTACAAGAGGAAGCCAAGTATTTCGTGTGACAGTCCTCCCACCTATTCCTCCAAATTGGATTTATTCAATAGGCCTCTTTTGGACCACAGTTCTTCATCAGCTGGTGGAATATGTTGAAAGCCCTAAATTTCAAGTTCTTTCTGAAGAAATTTGATAAAAACTAACAACTGTTCATTCAGAGATTCTATCAAACACTTAGGCTCAATTCTGATTTATTCTTCACTGAGTTCATTCATCAAAAATAATAATAGTCCCACAGATCTGACAATGAAAATAGATACAAAGAACCTACAGTCAGGACTCAGATGTACTGAAAAGAAAGATGGACATAAATAATTTTAGGGCAAAAACCCCCACAGGGGAAAACCCAGAGAAAGATTTTATTAATTAAGAGCAATTCTGAAATTTCATACAACTCGGAAATTTCTATTTCCACCATACAAATCAAAGATGCAGCAATACACAGTACTTATTTCTCAATCTGTCAAAAACTAGGACAATATACCCACACATGCCAGTCTGAACTGTACGGATTCTGAATATTTACTGACTGATTCTTCCTCGGGATTTGTGCCAGATTTGAGCAGAGTATGAACTGTACTAACTGTTTCAACCACCTCGAAATCTGTGCCTCTGCTTGCTGCCTTGAAAACTGAGCCAAAATGCTGCTGTACGGACAGGGAATCTGCCGTAAAAACAGCGAATCTGATGGTTGTACGGATTTTCTCTTTGCTCCAAGTTGTCCTGGAAATCATACCAATGATTTGACTTGGAAAATTACTCCCTCGACTCATAAATCAAACTCAGATTTCTTTCTCTGATCTTTCTCTCACTTGATGTCTTTCTCTTCCCCTAGATGCCGTTTATACTTTATCTTCCTTTCCCCTAACCCTAATTTTCCTAACCACTTTTTCAATGGCTAGGATTAGATGAATCAGAGGGCTCACATTTAATGCTCATATTAAATACTTTAATAATTAAGTGCACTTTAGGGTCCCACAACTTAAATACACTTTAAGTTCGTAAAGTATAAAAGTCATTTTAAAAATATAACACTCATTACATTAAAAAGTACATCTAGGAAACATAACTTTTGTCCCTGCCATGATAGACATCAAAACATGAAGAGGACATCCTGAGTTTTTTCTTAACACTTTCAACCCCTTCTTACATTTCCTTCTCCTTCTAGAAAGGACCCCCACACTCCCAAGTTTGAGGAAGTGAAACAAGCCAAACTCATAGAGGAACAGAATAGACAGGCTCATGGACTGAACCTGAAGGTGTGGGATCCCTCTCTCCCTCACCCCCCCCCTGTAAACTTGTCTCAAGTTAACCCTTTGCAAGCAAGGGTTTCCTTCCTTTAGGACACCCTGGGTCATCCCAATCATAACTTTGAGAATGAATGATAAAGCACAGATTCGACTCTTTTCCTTAGATTTTGAAACTTTGGGGGACAATTTAAGGCCTCTTCAGGCTAAGCAGACACTATTTTCACTTCTCAACAAAATCTTACTAGACACTAACCACATGTGTTCCCAGCTGGAAAAACTCAAAACATCCAAAGAGCAGGTATCCACAGCATGGGAAGTTGATAAATGGGCAGTTATCTGATAATTTAGAGCAATGAATCGAGATTTTAAAGAAAGCCCAATCAAGATCAGCAATTGGAACGATAGATGATCTGAGCCTGTCACGTACATCAAAACATCCACTGGACGAAGCTTGCCTAAAACACAATCTCCTCTATCGATCCTTACACTTGAGGCAGAAGTCTCTCAAAGTATATCAATGGTGGATGATGCTGGATCATTCAGAGGTATCAGTTATTGGGCCACCCTTGTCATTTTAAGCCCTCTTCATGACATCCCTTGTAAGCCATATTCAGACCTTGGTTCACTAGAGCAAAGCAGTCAGTTGGATGTGTTCCTTGCCACGCAGATACAACAGTGACAGTACAGGTGGACTACACATTCAGTAGCAGTTTCTAAGCAGGTATATGGTCATAACTTGTAGGGTAGACTGACTATGCTAGGTTATAATCGTGCATTGGTGATCATTAGTTTATTCTAGTTGTTATACTTGGGCTTGCACTTGGAGTGATATAGTGACTTTAGTGTTAAGTTTCTTTGCATGCTTTTCTTTGGGTTAATCCATATGTAAAAGTATAGATCAATTTCCCCTCTCCTGGTTCCACATCACATTCCTACTCCACCCATCCATTTGTTTCTGTTTGATTCCTAAAATCCCTTGACTTGGACTTGACTGATTAACCTGAGGAATTCCCCACTGTGACCCCTTTGATGGTACAGTCTCCATGTTTTCCTGTGTCTCGGCTCTAAAGTGTGTGCCTTTGCTTTCAGTCCTGTTGATCTCTTTTGTCCTATAGCTTAGGATGTTAGAGTGCAGTTAGGTTGGCCTAGGCACCAGAAGTGTATCCCCTAGACTCGAAGCAAGTACTCCCAAAATTGTGAAATGCTTAAAAGTCCTTGAAATTAGTTGGTGGCTAAAAGTGTAGGGACTCATCCTTTGTATGATGTTCAGCCTACTTGCCCATAAAAAGGAACTACTGTTGCAACTCTGTCGGGGCTATGGATGCTCGCTAGCAGCAAAGCTAAGGCCATGGCAGTACTTGAGCTCACAAGACCTTCCAAGTCCGGCACCTTTTAGTCACGAAGCTAACTAAAGGAAAATCAAATGAAAAATGTGCTTCAATGATATATCCAAACAAATGCAAAGTGAAATGAAATGAAAGTCAAATGTGAAAAGTAAAAATTGTGGAATAAATGACCGGGGGGCTTGTTAGAGTCGAAAGGGTTCCTTTCAAGCACTTTATCCATCTGTAAGACGCCTCCCTTACCTATCGTTTGCTAGTCCAATAAATGTCACAATGGCACCGAAATCCCATTTCTCCGAAGATGAATTAACTCTATCCAAAAGTCAAACCTCACTTTGACCAAAGCCAGTATTGTTCTCCACTTCACCCAGGAGAGAGAAAGGGGATTGATCTATAGTTTACAGTGGTGGTTAATGTGAATTGAAGTATGTACTTGGAAATGTCACTTTTGTTGTTTAATCATATTGAGTAATGATCTTGCTTTTGCTTTCTTTAAAGTTGATCACCATTTTAGGGCATAACTTAGCATTTAGTCGTCTTTCAATACTTGTCATGATAAGGCCTGACACCTCTTGCATGCAGCATCCTTGATTTATATGCTCAGCCTCATTTTTTGTCATTTTTTTCTTGCTCAATGGGTCAATCTCGCAACGAGACCCCACTACATGTTGCCAGTGTTCATCTTAGTGCCTTGAGGCCAATTGTACCATTCCAAGTATTAGATTGTTGAAAGTTGGCTTAATTCATTATTTTTATAGAGTAGCAAAAATAATTAAGCCAATTTTTCATTAAAAATGGAAAATTATTCACAGTGGCTATGATAGATTGCTCCAGGGTGTATGGGTAGTGAATCCTTGTAGATTTGATGGTTTCGGATCCATTCAGAAAGTCAAATTATCATTTTGGGAAAGGGAAGAATCAGTTATAAGCATTTTGAATATTTACAAAGAATTCTAGCTAAAAAATTAAATTAATTAAAAGTGACCAAGGTATGATATGTGTGGCAAGGGACTAATGAATGGCAAGATGTGACCTGGGTTATGTTGGCATGCCCCCTAGATGTTATTAACGAATTTCATGGCATATATTCATGTAATCAAAGCACGAACTTCATTTCCCCCCATGGGGTGTCTTTCACCCTAGAAGGGCAGTTTTCACTATGAGTGACTTATGTATCATGTTACATGTCTATGTAAAGTTGTAAAATGATTCCCTATAGGTGAATTTAGACCACTAAAATGATACATGATGTAGTATTGTTGTATCTTATGATTTGTATCTTGGGCTTAAGAGGTAATTTGTCCCCCTCACTTAGGATTTGACTTTTTTCAACTTCATCCATGTATTAGTGAGAGATTAAATCTCCACCATTAATCATTTATTTTTATCTTTTAATCTCAACTATCGATCAAAAAGTTGGTCAGGATTTGGCTCCTCTCTTAGCTATAAAAGAGAGGGAGCTAAGAGAGGGAGCTCCTTGTTTGTAAAGGACTTCTGGCTCTGAAAAATTATATCAAACCACTTTGTTGCGTATCTCTTGCGTCTTAGAGAACAATGGATCATTTTTTGTCTTTCTAACAATCCTTTTCCACTAGATTTTATTTTTCCTCTACCAAATCAAGAATTTTGTGGTGATCTCTTTCTGGCAAGAAAAAGAGGGCAACTTCATTAATTGGGCTACTCTCTTCGACAAGGGCTTTCTTTGTGAATGCAAATCACATATGCTCTGGCTATCAGTTTTTCAAATAGATCTCTCTCGTTTCTTTGCTTGTTATTTTTATTCTGCAAATCTCAAGTTATATTCTTGGCTATTGTAAACACTTTCTGATAGTTTGCTTATTAAATTTGCAGATAAAATTCATTGGGGCTTTGAAAGGCTATTTGGCTTGAGGAGGGATCAATCTCCATTTGGAACTGTAGAAGAAGGGATGAACTCACCAATTTGCTCTAGATCTAGGTATGTGCATTGAAATTATTTGAAAATCTTTTGCATCCAATTGTCACTCAAAAGAAAAAGAAAATCAAAATTTTATCTCTTTGCAAATCATATTCTTATGTAAGGAAGGTTGAATTCTCTAGGAGTGATATCGATTTGCTTGTGGAATTTTTCTAAACCCTACGCGTCACCCTTGAGTTACCATTGAATTATGTTGGACATCTCTCTCATTATTACAACGAATTTATCTTCAGCATTGAAATCGTATTTGCCTTTCAACAAGTCGTTGGGCTCCAAGATTTTTGTTTTGTGCTTGGAAGGGGTTCAATTCACCATCAATAACTAAAACGAAATAATTGTTGGAGTTTATTTTACCATTTAATCTTAAAACAAATTGTTTCTCTCAAAAATAAAATTATATAAGGGTTTGAAATGGGTCGTTTCACTTGTGGAAAGCGTATATATCATAGGAGTTACCCTCTTGGACACTAGCGAGTTATTTTTGGCATTTTCTTAGCATAAAAATGAATTTCTCCCTTCCAAATCGAATTTGCATTTCTGGATGAGAGGTCGTTTTGACCCGTGGATTTTATTGTGTACTTGGAAATTGGTTTGGCCTTTAATTTGGTAACAAAAACGACTTGTATTCATCACCATTTAGACTTTTTTTTTAAACGAATTATTATCCAATAGTGAAATAGCATTTCAATTTTTGGAAGGTCATTTGGCTTGGGGATCCATCGCTTTGCCTTAGAAAGTCTCTATCTATCTATCGTAAACCCCATTAATTCTAGCTTGCATGTCATTTATTCATCAAAAAGTATAATTATCTCAAGAAAAACAATTCACACTAAGGTCACTAGGCTGTATTCTCAAAGTCGTGGGTATCACTTGTTTATTGGACACTTTAAACTTATCATTTCATGCCATATCATATCCCATAGACTCCATTTTCCCATTGGAAAAAAACTTATCTTTACAAAGTTAATTCGCTCTCAAGATTGAGGTCATTTTTACATAGGTATACATAATGATTTGTGAGTGCTAACAAATTATAAATATAGTTGATAAAGTCACTTTGAAGTTAGTGTTACACAATAATTGAAAACACTCTTGCCCTAATCTAAATCTCTCTAAATCCATTGGTTTGATCTAAAACTAGGCTTATTTGCCAATCAAGATTGTACAATCATTATATCTTCAAACCATAACCAATCCATAAATCATAGCTCAATACTATTTCAATATCTAGAAGCAATTTCTCAGGGTATCTTGTCTAACATAACGTCCGACCATTCTTCATTGCCCTGCAATATTAGAAAGGAGTTTGGCCTTTTGGTCAAGCTTCGGTCTCCCCCATAGCAAGCTTAGTTCACCCATTAATGTCCTAGGTAGCTTAAAGTGACGAGTCTTACCCAAAGTGATAACCATTATATTCTTGGGAGGTAGGATCCTCGAGGGTCACAACTTTAGCAACTATCACTCTACCATCCTCAATAGGATCATTCGTTTGGGTTGCTACAAGAATTGTGATAACAAATCCATAAAATCTATCCAAACATGCCTAAACACTGTCCTATCCCTAGCGATAATTGGTACATCTGATCCATAACCCATAGTCCAAACCCTTTTGTTTTGAATTGGGATTAAAGATCTACAAAGCATCTTTGCACCTACACCATGCCTACTGCAAATCATCTTTGGATAAATATCTTCAGTGTTTAAACCGAATGTGCCTATCACTCGAACTCTACAAATTTCTGCACTCTCATTTAGAGGATGTGAAAATTTTCCCCTCGTCCAGTAGGACCTCAAGGGTGGGTGTTAAGCTGGAAGGCTGCTATGAGACATACAGTTAAGTTTATGATGGGTTGGGGTAGGATGTTGGCTCATAAAAGATAGAAGGAGATGCAAGAGCCCAAGTAGAGGAGGTCGATATTTTTCTTGAGGAGGACATTCATAATTCCAGTCTTCATGAAGAAATGGCTAAGTTGGAAATGATGCTGAGGAGTGGGGAGGAGTATCTTACTCATGGGGCAAGAGTTCAGTCTCGACTTCAGTAGATTCAAGATGGGGATGAAGGGTCCAAATTCTAAAATTATTTCCTAAAAAGGAAGGTTACGGCAGTAAGGGTGCTTGGTCTACACATAGCAGATGGTTTGCTTGTTAATGATCTTGTAGAGATTAAAGGTATGTCCAATGACCAATTCCAATCTATTTTTGCTCCTTATGCACTGACAGATGGTTTGATTGTTGCTCGAGAAGCTTGCTACAGGGTGGTCCCCCGTAAGCTCTTGTGGAAACAAGGACATATTGAATTTGGATAGTACTAGAGATGAATTTTTTGCATTGATGCCAATGAAGAAAGGAAAATCTCTTGGGTTAGATGGTTTGCCTTGTGAATTCTAAAACTCCGTGTGGGACAGCATCAAGGATGACTTTTGTTGTTTAGAGACTAAAGTTTTCTCTTTCGGCCACCTTTCTGAGTCTCTTAATCAAGGGTTGATTAAGCTAATTCCCAAGTGTACAACACAAGACTCCACAGATGGTTGGAGCCTATCACGCTTCTTTTAGTCACATACAAGATCATACCAAAGGCTTTGGCTCTCAAAATTTTGTGCAATGGCGACATATGTGGTCCATCAAGAGCAAACTGGATTTGTACAAGGGAAGTTCATTCTTGATACAAGGGAAGCTATGGAGTGGGCCAACGAGACAAGTCAGCAATTTATGATGTTAAAGATTGACTTCGACAAAGTTTATGATCAAGTTGATTGGTCATTCATCTCAGAGATCGTGGCATGCTTGGGTTTTAATTCCATTGTGTAAGCATGGTGAGCACCTTATTCTCCAGTGCCTCCACCTATGTATATGAACAAAGCCTTGTCCCCTCAAATTACTTTACATGGTTCTATTAGGAAGGATTGTCCGCCAGTACTATATATATATGTGTTGAGTCGTTGACCACAGATGTCCTAGGGTATCTATTGAAAGAAAGTCACATTGTATGTCAGATCAACAATATTCCACTTCCAGATAGATCTCAAATGGTCAATAAGCACTTTGCAAATGACCCTTTTACCTATTAGGGTTTATCAAGGTTCAGTTAATGGGGCCCTTGATTGCTTGGATAATTTTTGCAGTGCTTTATGTGCCATCATTAGTGCTCACAAGACTAACTTCTAGCTTAGTTTGCTTAATTAGACTTAGCTTTATTTTTACTAATTGCTAGATTAGACTTCATTACTTGCATGTTATTTATTTGATGTGTATTTTGTTTTTTAATTCATATATCTTAAAAAGAACATAAAGTCTCTTGAACTTGTCATAAGACGAGTCAAGAGCACTCTCTATCGGAGAGCATTGTTGCATTGCATTCTCATTTTAGATTAGATAAGACTCTTGAATCTCACCATAAGGTGGATCAAGAGCACTCTCTGTCGGAGAGCTTTTTGTGTGTGCTAATAAAATTTTCAACTCACCATCTCCCATAAAATTGGAATCTACTATTTTTATAGTGTGTATGCTCTACCCGGTCGGGATACCCAGAAGCACTGCAATTGTTTAATTAACAGATCTAATTCCAATTGCAATCATAATAAAATTTATCACCCCATATCCAACAAACCAACGTTGAACGCAATACTCAAGTGGGCAAATTCTTACTGGGGGCGCTGGGTAGCCCTCCTCGTTTGCAATGGCTAGTTAGTTATTGAACTCCTTGCTGTAGACTTGGCCGGTTCAACATGTCCTTGAACGGAGCCACTTAGAGTATTTCCGGTTAGATTTCCAGTACATTTGTGTACTGGTTGGAAATTCCCCTCGCCTTAATAAACAAGATCATCATAAAAATACACAATAAGATTTACCAAGAGCATTGCAAAACGATCTCGCGAACATCTTCGAGACTTGTATTTCAGCATCCCCAGCACTGTTTGACTCCATTTTTGGCATTAGTCTTAGAATTCTTTGCATTATTTGATTTGGACCATTTGCCCTTTTTATTGTGGATGCTTTAAATTTAGTAGTCTTACGCTGCTTATATTGTGTTTTGCAAACAGCAACTTGGATTGCTTAATTGATTATTGTGTATCTCAGAAAAACTCCTAAACAACACTAATTCACATCTTTCATCCAAAAACATTTAACAACAAGAGCCTTAGACAACTCTTTTTAGGGACTAGCCCCCTTAGCTTTGTTAGGAGTTAGCCTAAACGGAGGAGCTGGGATCAAGTGAGAGCACTTGCCTCTTTGCTTGCCCCCAAGGCCACACGTTTCCTACTTGGGAAACAGCAATCCAAAAGATTTATGCTGACGGTGTGCATTCGGCGAACAACAAGGCCAATCACAAAAAAAGGGATAAGATGGAAATTAGTGAAGAAGGTGTTGAAATGGCAAGGATTAGCATGGGACATCTTAGGAAGAAACAACAATTTGGAGTGTTATGAGACACTATAGAGCGCACCAACAACCCTTATGGTCAAGTCCCACATAGAAAGGGCATCATCAAGTGTAAATGAGAGAAAATAGCACTGGCAACAACTAATACAATCTCCATTAAACCCCAACAGCATAGGGGGTCATGTCAACATGTTGGAAATGTCTTTGGCAAATGATCTATGGGAAACCCATTGATCTCCTCTGTGACACTATAGTCTATGATGGAAATCACAAGCACACAAATCCTCAAGCAACCACTGCAAGATGCAGGATAACAACTGGCTCCAACTCGGGGACATGTACTCTATGCAAGAGTGCATGAGAACTCCAAAGTCTGCAAACTTGATAAGCTAAAACGATCTCAGAAAATAATATCAGTTCCTGGAGAGGAACAAAGACACAAGTTCCTTGTCCCTACCCATAAAATATAAATCAAAGTAAGAAAGTGCACGGATACCAGTTAGATCAGATTTTAACATGACCAAAAGAAGTGCAAGAAATGAAAACATCAATCAAAATGCATGAAAATTCAATTCTAATGTTGATGCTAAAGAGTGTATACATCCTACCCTACTCTAGTAAGGGATGCCCAATGGCATCAGATGTCATCATGATAAAACGATTTCAAAATTTACGTGTTTATAGGCAATGGTAGCTTTTCTCCATCCAAGTGATTGAGAAAGAAACAGTTGGTACCTGCAATGTCTTCAATTTTGTAAGGCGCTAGCCACAAATTTTCAAACTTACCATGCTTTCCAAGTTTCTCCTTCCTTTTGTTGCACATCAGTACAAGGTCATCCTTTTGCAACATCCTTTGGTGACGTCTTTTATCAAATACTCCGTTCACTCTCTCTCTTGGCTCTTTGCAAAGAGTTCAAAAGTTTTCCTTCTATCTCCATGAACTTTTATTAATTGATTTATTCTTTCCTGCACCACGTTTTCATTGAAAATCAATTGCTTTACTTCCATCCCATATACCATCTCAAATGGGCTTTTGCCTGCAGTAAGCAGTGTGTTTGAAGGGCTTTCTTGATTTAGTGTCAGTTGATTTGCCTATTGGTTCAAATGTTCTCGAGTCCCAAGTAGATGAGAAACAAGAAAAGAACAAGTGCAGGAAAGCACTCATGGACCCTAAAATCGTTTTAAAGAGGTACAATTTGCAGGTGTTAATCTGCCACAAGATATGTAGATTGCAGGTGTGGATCAGCCATGGGAAGAACAATTTGTTGTTGTGGATCAACCATAAGGAAGGCAGTTTGCAGGGGTGGACCAGCCACAAGAAGGGTGATTTGTGTGTGCATCAAACTCTCTATAGGTTATGGCAAGCCCCAGAGACTTGATACTTGTAGTATGGTATACATTGGTACCCAGGTGTAGAAATGAGCAGTTTTTTGGAGTTGACACCAGATTCTCTCTCTAGAGTAAATCAGCTAAACTTTTCAGCCAATATTGACTCTTATCTTGCTGAAGATTCAATGGTTGATCATGTGGTTGGTGAGATGACGTACTTGGCATCAACGACACAGATTACAGGTCACGTACTTTGCAATTGCATTACTTTTCATTTGGTGACAAATTAAAACTTTGATTTTTGGAATAAATTTGAGAGGTGGGCTGCAAACATCTTTGAAACATTTCGTCCGAATAAGTTTTTAATTTAGGACAAATGTCTATTTACCATCTATATAGATCAATTGGAGTCTTTTCTACAAGAGCGTATATCCAGGACAATGATGGTTCGTCTACACCATGTGTTGATATCTCTACTCCTCTTTGTTGATGAGTTGATTTTGTTGGCCTTCTCGCACGAGGGCTTGTAAAGACATATCATTGCCCTATCCAGTTCTACAACCTTCAACAGTTGATAGTGAGTCTAGGTAACACCAAGGTTATGATCTTCAACGCATAAAAGAGGGCTCTCTCTGATTTTCATTTCTATTTTCAAGAGGATGAGGTATAAATCACCATGGCCTATACTTATTTGAGGATCAAGTTCAAGTGGCCACGTGTCTCCTCTCAACCCCCACTAGTAGGGAGTTGACCAACCTTTTTGAAACCCATGAGGGGTCGTCATTCCATATCACAAGACATACACCACTAGACCAACAGAAGGCCTACATCTAGGTTGCTCTAGAGTTAAGCTCCCTCTTTCCAACATACTAATCCCCAGATTCAGTGAAGTAACCAAGTTTCTGAGATATCCCGACCTAAACTATGCTAGGATTTTTCCAACCAACTATTAGTTTGCCTAAGTATTATTGGTTAAGTTTTCATTGATGCCAACTGTTGAGTCCTTGGTGCCCCTTGTGGAGCCCCTGAGGCTTAGTGTTTAGTTTGTGGTTGTCTATGTCAAAGGAGCCTTTTTACCTTGTCCAAGCCCAAGCTTGAAGCCCTTGGAGGCCTTGGAACAATGGGAAAAGCCCTAGTTACCCATTGACTTGGTCAAGTGCCACTAAGTTGTATCTTGGTCCCATTTGAGTCCATTGTCGAGTTCCTTGATCCTAGTTGATCTTTGGTTACTGGTCTTTGTGTTGCTTGTTATGCTTGTACTTGTTTTGGTCTCTTGATTGGTTGTTGGATGGATGATGTGGCTCATGTGTGTAAGTCCCTTGATGTGTTGATATTAGAGCCCATTTCTTGCATTGGATGGTCTTGAGGTTGTTGAGTTCTTGTGGGATCCTTGAGTCCACAAGCTTAGATCTTGATCCTCTTGCATGTGGAGACTTGGGTCTTGGAACCCACACTTATGGTGGGTATGTTGGAACCCATTCTTATGGGGTCCTTGGTGTCCTTGGAAGTTTGGGTCTTGAACCCACACATATGGTGGTTTGATGGCCCTTGGATGCTATATGGTCATTGGCATGTTGTAGCCTTGTTATCATACATATGAAGCCCATAAGGGGTTGCAAACTAGTGGTGAGGTCTTTGTACCCCTCTTTTGGGGTGTTGGTACTCTTATTGTGATGAAGATATATAGTGGAACCATTGGATATGTTTTTAATGATATGGAGACATTGAATATGATGATGATATTCTTGAAAAAGTCTTTGTTCCCACTTGATTGGTGGTGTTGGGGTCCTTCATACCCTTGATATGATGATTATATGATTGAGCCCTCCTCCTTGCTGATGTGAAGTATGTGGATGTAAAGACCTTCGAAGCCCTCATACCTTTGATGATGTACATTGAAGCCTTTGACCTTGGAACCTATGCATAAGGTAACATGGTCTTTGGCACCTTTATGAGTGGAATCTTTGAAGTCCTGAACAAATTGAATAATTTAAGGGTATTAGACCAAGAATTTCAAATAAACCCATCATAGGGAGATAGTCCTCATCAAGCCATTTCCGGTGATATGTTGAGCATCTTCTAACTCCTTATGGTTGAAGACATATGAATTTTTGAAGTTGGTGTACCCCACTTTTTTGAGTAAGCCGACCAAACAAAAGAGAATTTAATTATTTGTACTTTTGAGTTGCATGTCGGCCCAATTTGAGTTACTAACTTTCCTCCACGATCTATATAAATAGTATATCAAACATTTTATATGTTCATCAATCAAGTCTCTCTTTGGTATTTCGCAACTCTTGGAGAAAAGTGTGGAACTTTGTGGAGGAGAAATATTTGGGCGTCTTTGAGGATTGAAGAGATTCACTAAAATTGGCATAACTTTCTCATACGGAATCAGAATTACAAAATGCTTGGCTCATTGGAAAGCTTGTTGCGAAAGTTATGTGATAACATGATCTAGAGTTTATTTTGGTTTGTCTATTATTTCATCTTGTGATCTTCAAAAAGGTATGGTTCATGCTTCTCAGTTTCTCTTGTGATGGCACATGTCTCTCATGTATAGAGTTCATCTTTGATCTTAGTATGTGAGCTTATATATTGGTATATATCTGTGAAGTTGTTGAATATGTTATGGAGGCTATGGTGATGGTTATCTTGGAATATATCTTGATGTGAGCTTGATGTGATCTTGATATAGATCTTGATGATTATCTTGGATATTATTGGCATAGATTTTGGTGTTTATCTTGATTGTTGTATAGTGTAGTATTGAATGAGAAGTTGACATGTAAGTAATAGATCTTATGAGTGATTTCTTTGATCAACCTAAGTGTTTTCTTTGAAAACTATTTTGACAAGTGTTGATCATTGTGTCTTTGACCTAAGTGGAGTTGGTCTATTATTGACTGTTAATGACAACCTTTGACAGTATTGTAAGTGACTATTTGCTTGATATTTGTTTGATTTGTTGACTTGATTTGAGTGGAGTGAAAAATCCTTTTCTGTCTAAGAGTTTATGAGATTGATTGAATTTGACATAGTTGGTTAAGTCTTTTATCTTCTTGGTTGAGGTTAGTTGGTTGAGGTATGTCATGTATAACTGTCAAGTATTCCTTGACTATGATTGAGGTCGGTTGTGGTGTCATTAAGTCGCGTGTGATTGGAGATTGGACAAAGTTTGGTTGACCGTATGTGAATTCTCTTGGTTGCTCAAATGTGTATCTTACTTGATGAACTAGGCCAAGTAAGAAGGGTTGGTTGACTGTCAAAGTACTTGATTAGATTAACACAAGTATATGATTGATTTGGCACAGGTACACAAGCAGCTTGGTACAGGTTGGTTCAATTGAGCAGGATTGGCACAAATTGCCTGTTGGTCTGACTCAGACTGGTTGAGTTGTATGAGCAGTTGGTTTGACTCAAGTGGACTGAGTTTGGAGTTTTAGTTGGTTGAACTCAAATAGATTGAGTCAGTTGATGTGAGCAACAGATTGATTGGTACAACTTGATTGGACAGGGTGATTGTACAAGTTGATAAGCAGTGTGATACAGCGGACAGTGATCAGTTGATGAGTAATTATCAGATAATGAGCAATAGTTAGTAGTGGCAGTGTGTGTGCAATGTAATACAGGTGTTGGTTAGCAGGTCCGCAGGATCAAGGTGGTCATGGTTCAGCAGTTTCTATCTTCATATCAGGGTGGCATGACGAGGCAAGGAAAGAGGGTTGTAGCCAGAGAACTAGGGAGTTGGAGCTTCCTTAAGGTTGTAGCTTGTAAATGAAGGGGTTGTAGCCTCCTTCCAGATGTAGCTGGAGAATTGAAGTCATTGTAATAAGGAGGTTGTTGCCTCCTTCTAGTTGTTGTTGGAAAACTATTATTATAAGGCTTCCGTGGTTTTTCCCCCAGGACTTGGGTTTCCACGTAAAAATCTTGTGTACTATGTTTTGTTATGCTTCTTATGTGATGATGATATGATTATGTGTATAATGATAATAATGTACTCTGCGTAATATTGAATGAGTTGTTGATCATTGTTAACGTTGAAAAAGTAACAAAATTTATACACACTGTTCACCCCCCCCCCTCTCAGTGTGCTCGGTGTGTCCAACAAGTACTTCTTAGGATCCCTGTGAATATCCTCAACCTGTTGATGTAGATTATGAGTCTAATCCAAGTGATTTGTGTTGTTTGCAACAATCCTAGCTAAGAACCTTTAATTCATGCATGATATATACACTGCTATAGATGTCCTCAGAGAAATATTAGACCCAAGGGACACAATTTTATTGAAACATTTCGTCAAACATTTTGCATGACACTAGTTGTAGCTTACCGGTGCATATTTCAGTCCTTTATAATCAAAGTTTATGTTTGGGTTGATGATCTAGTTATGTCTTGTAAATGTGAAAGTATATCCTATCAAGCATGCATTCATAACATAATCGTAACAAACCATTCACTAATATCAGACTTAAACAAATAATTCAGATCTGCATTTTTTCATAAAGTAAATTATTTACATGCCTGGAAATTGTGGTATGTAGCTTGCACTTAATATTTGCGTCTTGTAAAATTATCAATTCCACAAGATCTTCAGAGTAGATTGAACCTCACAATGAAATAAGAATGCAGGAGATTGATTTTACAGTGAAAAATTCATAAACATTCACAATGAAATTAACTAGGCAAGAGAGGTTAATTTTACAGTAATAATTGGATACATATCTCATTAAATTGTATGTAATACATCCATGATACAAAAGAGGGAATTCGAATCCCTAACTCCAGACATGACTAACCAAGGAATAATCACCATTGAAGACTCACTAGTGCAACTCCGGACAACTGAAAAAACTAACGGTCAGTTAACTGACCATGGTTGGTGAGCAAAGGCATTTGTCTCCTCAAATCATGCAAAAGAGGTGCTACGCTAATGAGAGTGAACTGAATGTGGCCCATCGGAGCATGACTCAACACTGACTAGGGTGAACTAATGGTAGAACTCACGTAACTCATTGGTCTCCTAAAATATAGGGATCGGTCTCTGGAGCTCCTAGATTGATGCATGAGGGTGCATCAAGTGGCTAGTGGACCCCAGATAATATCTCCATACACTAATGAAAGTAATAATGACATCCTAAGCTAAGAAACTTGACAAATAGATTGTGGTGGACAAAGGAGGATTACAATAATCCTAACACCCCCCCTTAATCCAAACTTGGACAACTTGGGCCCTGACAACTAGGACCAAAGGCCACCCATACAATCTAATATAAAAAATAACTGCTCAATAAACCAAGGAAATGGGAAAAACCTCTTGGGAAACCGCACCCCCCCTCAAAATGAACAGTAGATCAAAAACTAAAATTGAATCAAACCTTCACACCAAGAAGAGACCTGAGATAAACAAATCTCTTCTCACTGAAAGATTTTGTAAATATGTCCACAACCTACTCCTCTGTAGGGCAGTAATGCAAAATGATAGTCTTATAGTTCCCGGATATAGTGCATATGGACTTCTATGTGTTTGGTTCGCTGCTTTTGTACTGGATCACTGGAAATTTTAATTGCACTTTGATTATCACAAAAAATGTCTAATAAAAGACAAGTGCAAATGCCAAACTCTGTCATAATCCCATGTAACCAAACTGCCTGAATAGTTGCATTCACAACCCCTTGACACTCTGATTCAACTGAAGAGAGAGCAAGAGGTGCTTGCTTCTTGCTTAACCAACAGATTGGTCCTGATCCCAGCATGAACACAAACCCTGAAGTAGATTTTATGTCAGTAATGTCTCCAACCCAATCTGAGTCAGTAAAACCAACCATATCTAGCTAAGCACCAGCAAAATAGTGAATCCCAAACTCTCTAGTACCCTGCACATAGTGTAAGATGCGCTTTGCTGCCCTCCAATGCAGCTTATGTGGCTCCTGCATGAACCTAGCAACAACACTAACAGCATATGACAAGTTTGGTCTTGAAGGAGTAAAACCAACCATATCTAGCTAAGCACCAGCAAAATAGTGAATCCCAAACTCTCTAGTACCCTGCACATAGTGTAAGATGCGCTTTGCTGCCCTCCAATGCAGCTTATGTGGCTCCTGCATGAACCTAGCAACAACACTAACAGCATATGACAAGTTTGGTCTTGAAGGAGTAAGGTACAATAAGCTACCAATCAGCTGTCTGTAGAGTGTGTTATCAACCAGGGGTGTAGAACCACCTTCTTCCAATCTGATGCCAAACAGGAAGGGGAAGGATGCTACTTTGCAATCAGTCATATGGAACCGCTGGAGCAAAGCACCTACGTATCTGTACTAGAACTCAATGTATTATATTAGTCCCACTAATCTATTTTTCTGATCATTTGTTGGTATTTAATTAGTTTATGTATGTGAATACGAGCAATTATTCACATGTTGTACTCATGTAAAAGATGTGTTTTGGAATATGAAGAATGAAAATTAGTATGGTTCTCAATCAAGCCTACACGAAAGGAACTTGGATGTTTTTTATTATCTATGAGGCCAAATAGCTTGCAGGGTCAAGTGCAATTAAACAATTTACAGGACAAAAACTAGGAACACACATATACAACACAACATACAATCTCCTTCGTCCAGTGAAAAAATTCTCAACAGTCGAGAGATAGAGCATTGTTGGATCTCATCTCTCAACATTTGCTCGTGTCTAGACTGCATCAACCCCCAGCATCCAGACGCGTCAACCCCTATCCACATCAAAGAAGAGACTCTCGACCCTGTTCGCATAGACCTCTCTGAATCTGTCCGCTTCGAATTAACTCGCATTCAGGTGAGCCAGTTTGCATTGAGCTGAGCCCCAATCCTCGTCGAGCGGAGCCCTCGAACCCTACCATTCAAATGTGAAAAGAGCCACCAATCTTCAAATTTCTGCTTGGTAGGAGAGTGAATTCTCACTTCAATTGACGGCCTTTGTTCCAGGGTGTGCTCACGAATGAACAAGAATATGACCATTGACCAACCCACGATCTAGCTCTACTACGTTCTGAGATTTTTCTTTGGCAACGACTATGATTAACATTCAATGGCACTATTCGAGGGCTTCTATTTTTGGGCATTTATTTTGCATCCGAAAGCATAATTGACCAAGAACCCTTGCGATTTAGCAATGACCCTCTCAACAAAAGTGGACATTATAGTCTACTTAAAGGTTAGTGGGCAAAGCAGCGTTTCAAAAAGTTCGTGGGGACAGAAAGGTCCTTGGAGGACTCCAATCCCACAAAGAACGACAACTTCTACAACAGAGGGCAATTTGAGTAAGCTTAAAAACTACAATAGTAAACAAATACCAAGTTACAACCCCACTAATATAGCTTCGGAATCAGAATTCTCGTATTAGACATCCTAAATTAAGAGCCTATTGCGACAAATGGAATTCCTTGAAACCGAAAACAATAATCCCCACTCAGAAATTCACAATCTCTCTATTCGAGTTTGAGGTGGAAGGGGAGAACTCATCTCTTAAAAAGATGTTGCATGATAACAAAGTGCAAGAAACTCTCCACCCCCAATGATGCACTCCATGCAGAAATTCTCGACCTTAAAAGCAAACAGGAAGAGATTTGATCCCAATAGGCCACCTTTAAACAAGAAGCTGAAACATACATCAACTCATGGGCACAGATGGTCCGTGGAAAGGACAGTGCTCTGCCCACTTCTTGCAACATTGGAAGAAGTGTTGCAAGCTAAGCTCTTGGAGCATAACAAACGAGCAAGGAAACTGAACCTTAAAGTGAGGGGTCTCCCCTTACCTCTTCCATCTCCAGATCCTATGGAGGTTGGGACCTTGTTACTCCAGGATACTCTCGACCTCCCCAATGTGTCCCCTAACAGAGCTTGGTATGGCTACGACTCCACTCTCTCCCTTCGATTCAGGATTGCGTCTGATCAACTTCGTTTCCTTAGATACAAGTGAAAGTTGTTATCTCCTCCCAACAAGATCTTCCTAGACGAAGATCTCACCAAATCACAGGTTATGAAGCTCATACAATCAAGAGAAGCAATTATGATGACGCAGCAAGCAAGGAAATGGGCAATGATTAAGAACCTCAGAGCACTCAATTGGGACTCCCCTCCACCTAGTTGGGAACCACGATCTGATGCTTCCAAATGAAGGGTCCGCTTCGGGAGGCAACAAGGTACGGGAATCTTTATCAACTGTTGGAATGGCAATGGTTTCTTTTAGTCATCACCTAGCCTCATGTACGACGCTCTTGGATCGTTCAACATCCTCTTCATTACCGAGACGAACATGAGCCATGTTTGGCCTCTACCGGGCATTATAGGTTATCATTGGTTATCAGCCTCTAGTCAAGAGATGAGGAGCTCGGGTGACATCAGAGGTTCAGGTGGAGTTGCTTGTTTAATTAGGAACTCCCACGAGAGCAGGGTTTCTATGGTAGGCACAAACAAGCTCAACGAGTTTTTCTGGGTTCATGTTAGAGGTAGAGCACCCCTCCATAGGGACATCTACACTGCAGTTTGTTACTCCCCCCCCCCTCGCCTCTCCACCGTTTCCTATCCATAATTTCCCCAACAAAGACCCCTGCATGGATTTGTATACTGGCATCACCAAGTACTCAACAGTTGGGGAGGTCATTTTCTTGGGTGACTTCAACGCCTATACCAAAGCTCTCCAAACTTCAATCCATAACCAACCAGACGATGTGTTTTGCACCCGAGGAGACCCCTAAATGGATTTGTATACTAGCATCAATGAGTACTCAACGGTTGGGGAGGTCACTCTCTTGGGTGACTTCAACGCCTATACTAGAGCTCTCCAAACTTCAATCCATAACCAGTCAGACAACGTGTTTTGCACCCAAGGGATTGATCTAGAGTCAGTGAAACTTCATCAGATGTCCGACGATGCTTTAGGGCCTACTACAACACATGGTCGACACCTGTTACAGTTGAGGAAATCCCAAGAGTTTATGATCCTAAATGGGCTCTCCTGTTTCCTAGACTCTTGTTTCTTTACTTGTCGGCTTCATGGCAGAGGCACTGTCCTCTCTAGCCGAAACTTACTCCCTTTTATTCATCACCTCTCCATTTACCCCATTCCCCTAGCTGACCATGCTCTTCTCTCCTCTCCCCAAACTAACACCCCCTTAACGATAGCACCCCCCATGGGCCCATTTCGCACTACCATCCTTTTCAATGGAGATCCGAACACATTCACTTCCTACCTCCACCAAATCCTTCCCTCCAATTCCCAGTTCTCCTCACTTAAGTCGGCCTCTACCAAGTACGCCTGCCTATCATCCACCATTTGGGAAGTAGCCTTTAAGTCCTACCCCCACTCCCTCAACCCCTAAATCCGAGTCCTTCCCCATGAACCATTGGTATGAGAGGAGTGCAAAGCCCTCCACTGCACACGCATTCACCCTGTTACCCCTCAACTAGCAATCTTGGATGTGGACTTAATGACATTGATTTGTAAGCATATGGGAGAGGTTAAGGCCCAAATGTCACAACAACCTGGCCTCTCAACTTCTTTGGGTAACTCCTAAACCCAAGGGAGAGCCTTTAGGATACCTGCAAACATCAAACAAGCAAATAGCCTTCTACAACCTTGTAACCAAATCAATGCCTCAAATGAAGTCAAGAATTAATGCCTAAATTGCAAGAGGAGTTAATTCAGTCCTATATAAGATATCCAACACTTTAGAACAAGTTTGAGAACAAGGCAAACTCCCAACTTATTTTCATGCACTGAGAATAAAAGTACAGCCACTGAAACTAGGCTCGTCCTCCTCAAGGGGAATGTTATTCTTGACGCATTTGATGTAATTTGTGCATGTGCGTTCATCATGTGTAAGGTCCTCTTCTAATTAAGCACCAAGAAACACCCGTAAACCTATTTAATTCCCATAGGTTCAAGAGGTTACTGATAAATAGAGAATTAACTAAGGACTAATGATACATGGAGCTAAAGAGTACATTAATGCAGTGTTATTAAATCATCAGTAGATAAAAGGGGCAAGCGAAGCAGCTATCAACTAGCATGCGGAGAATGCGGGCCTTATACCACTTTGCATGTGACATGCGGCATTTCAGTTGCATGCATGCAAAAGCAAGTCATGGCACCTCAACTCTATAAAAAAAGACAAATCGAACCGTAAAGGTATCCATTGTTATTATTCACTTTAAGAAACAAGTTTGAGAGCTTGGCGAACACAGTTAGGGCTGATGGGGCAAGTCCTTGGCTAACAAGTGTTTTCGGCAACAAAATCTATCTACCCTAATCACTTCCAGGGATTGATCATCAAAGTCTATCATAATACTTCATCTTATTTCATTGGAGCAGCATCTCATCAAGGCGTAGGGGTTAATTATCTAAGAAGACGCAAGGGTTTACAGCACTATCCTCTAAGGCGAGTTCATCCAACTATTTTGAAGATCAAATACTCAACCAATTCCTTCAAAGATCTATTATCAATTATCATGCAGCCTATTGGTCGCATCTCTATTCTTTCGAAGACGGCTTTTGAGATCTATTATCAGAAGGACGGTGTATTCTTGCATGGGCGACTTGTACACCAAAAAAGCAATCCGTATTTGAGTTGGGAGTCGGCATATGGTCTGCATGTTTCATCTACCCTCTTCAAAAGGCCATTATTACCTTATTCGTTGATTTTGGAGATCACTCTTACCTTCCCTGAGCCCTAAAATAACCTATGAAAAACAATGCAAGAGTGTGGAATCTGACTACATCCCTAGGATTTGAGATGACCAACACCGTAGACAGCTAAGAAATTGATTTGTTCTCCAAATCAAAATCTCTTGATGGTGATTAAAGCAAGGATTTGGTCCTCCAAAACTATTTGTTGATGGCTACAAGCACCTTTCCTCTCATTCCCCCACAGCTACCAAGCAAAATAACCAAGAAAAAACCCAAAATCATCACTTAAACCCATCATTCCGCATGTGGGGTGATGTTTAGGGTCATGGCGGAATTTTTCAGGCAAACATCACGATTTTTTGGAAACCACGCGAAATAGGATTTTTACTCAGAAATCGTGATTTTTTTGCCCGAAAAATCGAGGCCTGGAAAAAATCGTGATTTCACAATTTGTTTGGCGAAAAAATCATCTCTACTTTAGACACCAGTTTTAGGACATCTCGTCCAAGATGTCCCTCGTGGATTCTCTTATTCGGCCCACTGTTCTCTATGGCTCTGAGATTTCAGGACTTAGATTGCTAGAGTCTAATTAGGCCTCAACTAAGAGAGTTCAGATCCTTCTCCTCCGACGCATCATCAGATGCAAGCAAACCCTCCCTTAGCACATCATCCTCCTAGAGTTTGGAGCCCAGACCTTCCAACTTGAGGCAATCTTCAGTCTAGTCTCTTATCTGCATCGCATTCAGAGCTTCCCTGACTCGACAAAAGGGCGAGACCAATACCCATACTTGGCACATTGCTCTTCAGAGACTTTAACCTCATTTAACCCCTCTAGTCAATCTCGAATATGGTTTGTAGGGTCTCGAATCTTTTGGAGTAAGTAGGCATTCAGATGGACCAACTCCTTTTGTTCAGATATTTCCTTAGATGCAACTAGCCACCTCTTAGTCCTCAAACATGAGTTGAACAGGATTAGCAGGGATGACATCTACAACATTTTATCTTAGTTACTTAGCTTAATCGTTAACCATCACGGCGGGTTACGCGCAAAGATGGCCTTCTATGTTGAGCACATCTTGGTGAACATTTTCAGTGAAATTTCTCAAGCATGGTTTTCCAAGTTTTTTACTTAAGTTAAGTGTCCACCCTCAATTTAATCTGCTAAGCTTGTGTTTTAATTATCAGCTGACATATCTTGAAAAACATGAAAGAAAATTCACAATTTTACAAGCATAAATTAAATAACTCATCACACGTGAAATATTTCAGACACAAGATATTTTGGCAATTTGCCCAAGCAAAATCCACAAGGGTAAAACCTGTTGAGAGAGAGTAATTTGTATTTCTTCAGTAAAATAATGCAGCAACATAATACAACTTATCTCAACCAATCAAACAAATTTTCATCCTTGATTTCTATGCCAAACAGTCTCGATATCTGTGCACATTCTTCTCAAACAACGATTGAAAGTACTATACGGACAAACTGTAAATTACAATCAATTCCTCCTCGAACTGTGTGTTGTCTGTATGGTCTAAAAATCTCAATTTGTGTGCCTGCTATCTCAGCAATAAACACCCTCGAATTTCGTGCCCACTCTGCCTCAAAATTCACTCCCATCCTGCTGCAAAAACTCATTGTACGGACTGTTGTATCTGTCTTGAAATTCATGTTCACTTCCCTACCGGAGAATGCATGCTAGACTCCTCGATTTTTGTGTTGCATTTAATAGTTGTACGGAATGTTGTACCTACGTCTTGGAATTCATGCCAAGGGTTTTTCCTCTCTCCTATCCAATTCGACTTGTTCTCCAATTGCTCATGAAGAATGAATTGTGGAAATGCCTTCCCTTGCCTTTTTGTTTGGTTACCTAGGGTAGGTGAAAAGACATCTAATCCAAGGGCCCACATTGACTTAGATCTGTGGATGAGAATAAATGCACTTTAATTTCACTCGCCTCATTTCAATTTATCAAAAAGTCACTTTAATCTCTAAAGTGGAATTAAATGCTCATCCCTATTGAGTTTTGTAACTCAGGATGTCCTCCTTTTGGTTTGCCTAGCATGGAGGTGCATTGTCTGGATAGGCAGTGGTGTAGAGGGTGAGATACATTCCAAGTTAGTCATGGATTCAGTAATTGGAGACATGCAAAGGTCTATGAGTCGTATATCAGTTGCATGCGAGATTTGCATATATGCATCTGTTAATGCAACAATGAGATTTATTTTAGCGCAAAAAGTGAATTTTTGCATGAAAAATAAATTAGGGTTTTGTAACCCTAATTTCATAGTGAATTATAAAAGGCAGTCAGGGGGTTATTGTTACCGAGCGTTTCAGTGTGTGGTGAGTTCATCTACACAGAGAGGTCGATCAAAGTTTGCACAGGAAGAAGGGAGCATTCCAAAGAGGGGGGCACAGCTCTTGGGGAGAGGCACAAATCTGAGACGGATCCGGCATTCTTCATCTGAGGCAGAGGGAGATTAGATCAGGGGCTGAGATAGCTACCAAATCCATTTCATCCAACAGCAGAGCAGCACTAATCCAGAGTCAAACAGTGAAAGGCGCATTCTAAGAGGGGGCGCATTTTTTGGCTGGAGGAGGATGCAGATCTGGGATAGATTTGTCATTCTTCTCAAAGATTGAGGAAGGATTATTCAAGAGGCATAATGGGCTTCTAAGACTAAGTGGATTTGGCAAAATTCAAATCAAAGATTGATCTAGCAAAGTGAGGGGTGCATTTCCTGAGAGGGGCGCATTTCACTACAGAGGGCGAACCTAGGTTAGGGTTCATCCAGAGTTGAGAGAGGGTAGAGGCAGAGGGGGTGTGAAGCCATATCAGAGAACAGTTATACCGAGTGGCACAGAGTGAGGAGGCAAAGGGGCATATTTGAGCAGAGTGGCGTATTCCTAGTGCACCAACTATTCCCAGCAGCACCAGCTATTTCCCGGCAGTACCAGTTATTCCAGCAGTTGAGCAAACTTCTATAAACTTCTATTCCAACAGGTATTTCTCAGATGTAGTGTACTTGTTCAAAGACAACATAAACATTTCACTGGTTTTCCCTTCGAGGTTTTTCCAAGGTCTTTTGACCAAAAACACTGTCATTTACATGTGATTGTTGTTATTAGAAGTTGTAGAGATCTCATGTGTTGCTTATTATAGTTCATGTCATATGTTTTTATATTGTCTGGGGTTAAGATAATTATCAGTATACTGTTAGGGACTACAGAGATTTGTGACCGAGTTGAGATCAAGCTTCCCAGAGCGAGTGGAGACCTCTGGGAAAATTTACAATCTCAAGTCATTTAATGCAAGGGTCATTTATTTTCCGTTGTTCTAATGACTTATGCAAAATCACTAGGGGGACAACTTCCAAGATACAAAAAATTTCAACACTCCCTCTTACCAAGGAAGTTGTTCTTCACCACTCCCAACTTGTCCCTGAAGAAAAAACTTGCCCCGCCCCAAGGATTTCGTCAGAATGCCTGCTACTTGCTCATTAATGGAAATGTACCATAACTCAATAGCTCTTTGAACATAACTCGAATGAAATGGTATCTGATCTCTATGTGCTTTAACCTGTCATGGAAAATTGGATTCTCAGAGAGCTGGATGCAACTCTGATTGTCACAGTATATTGTCGTGGGCCTCAGCTCATTATCAAATAAAGCCACCAACAACTTGTCAATCCATAGTGCCTTGCAACTAGCCTGACTGGTTGCCATGTACTCAGCCTCAGCAGAACTCAAAGCAATCGAATTTTGCTTCAGACTGAACCAGGACACTACTGTCGAGCCCAAACTGAAACAACAACCGCAAGTGCTCTTTCGGTCCGTCACACTACCTGCCTAATTGGAATCCATGAAGCCAACCAAACTAACTCCACCCGAACTCATGTAGTCCAGACCATAATCCACTATCCCTACAAGGTATCTCAACACATGTTTTGTGGCTACCCAGTGCACTCTCCTAGGCTCCACCATGAACTGGCTGAGAGTGTTCACCGCAAAACACAAGTATGTCCTAGTGTTGACCAAATACATCAATAAACCAATGATTTGATGATATAAAGTATGATCCACCAACTCTCCTTCAAAAGCATGAAGCTTCTCCAATTGGTGATCATCAGTGTAGCCATCGTCCTGCAATCCTCCATCTAAAATCTCCTTTGAGCATTAACTGCATACTTTCATCCCTATATAGTAATGCATCAACCCAATATCTGTCATCTCGTACTCTGAAGCAAAATCTCTCTAGCAAGTTGCAATGAGGCTCTCCTCCCCTGTGATAAACAAGTCATCAACGTACAACAGAAGAAAGAGCAGATCACCACCAACCACAATGTAGTAAAGGTTGGGATCAGCCTCGCTCTTCTGAATCCCATTGACAACAAATATGAATCAGTCCTGGAATACCAAGCTCAAGGAGCTTGCTTCAGGCCATACAAGGTTTTTTTCATCCTACACACATGAGACTCTCTCCCATGGATCTCAAAACCCTGTGGCTACTCCAAATAAACCTCCTCCTGTAGAAGACCGTTGAAAAATGTTATCTTCACATCCATCTGGTGGATATTCTAACCTATCTCTGCTGTTATGGAAATCACTGCTCTAATAGAGGAATATCGAGCAACCGATGCAAAAGGTCTCATCATAATCAACTCCCTCTAACTGAAAAAAACCCCGTGCCACAAAGCGAGCCTTGAACTTCTCCACACTGCCATCTACAACATGCTTCACTTTGTAAATCCACTTGGAAGTCACTACAGACTTCCCCTATAGTCTCGGTACAATCTCCCATACAACGTTCTTCATGATAGAATGGTGCTCTTCCATCATGGCATTTCTCCAAACATGATGTTAAGAGGCCTCCTCAAAAGTAGTAGGCTCCAAATCACGAAGACTAACAACCAATGCCATACCCAATCTCTCTAGCATCACAACACTCCTCATTGGTTCCTTGGGCGCTACAAATGACTCTACTTCCTTCAAGGTGTCACGAAACCATTTAGGCTTCTTCTTCCCTGAAGGTGGCTCTAAAATTGGTCTCTCATCCTCTGAAGAACTGCTAGAAGTGGATGGCCCAGAAACCTGTGGACCAGCAGCTGGTAAACCAGTCATTGTGAACTCTGTGATCTGGTAACTACAACTGGTGAACCTGTGGCCTGAGAACCAAAACTTGTTCCCAGAATACCTGCTAGCTGAACCACTGAACCTGTAGAACCTGTGCCTGTAACCTTTTTCCCTGTCACTCTGGAAACTTGTTATCCTACACTCTGAATTGCTAGACCCTGTGTAACTTCCTGAGTTGTGGGAGCCTACTGCTCCTCTTGCTTTGACTCCCTAAACTACCTAAAGGCCCGCTCATCCTCAAACCTTAATTCCCGCCTCACAGCAACCTTCCTTTGGGCAAGAAGATAAATGCGAATGGCCTTCGAAGTCTCATCATAGCCCACAAAGACGACCTTCTTTGCAGTGGGCTCCAGCTTTGTCCTCTTCTTAGAAGGGACATGTGAATAAGTTAGGCAACCAAAAATGCGAAAATGACCAACCTCAGGCTTCTTTCCAGTGAACATCTCCTCAAGAGTTTTGCTCCACAAGGCATGATGGGGAATTCTATTCTGAAGGTTACAACTGTACTACATGCCTCGACCCAAAGGAAGAAAGGAAGACTCTAATCATGAATCATGGATTCGTTGCTCCCATAATAGCTCAGTTCTTCCTTTCTGCCACTCCATTCTGCTTAAGAATATATGGTACTATCAACTATCTTCGTATGCCCTCCTCTCTGCAAATGTCATCGAACTCCTTGGAGGTAACCCCATTGTCTGATTTGAGTGCCTGAATCCACCTCCCAGTCTAGTTCTCCACAAGAGCTTTAAACTCTTGGAACCTCTACAAGACCTCCTCAGATTTTTTGCTCCTCAAGAAGTAGATCTAGGTCTTCCTGGAATAGTCATCGATGAATGTCACATAGTACTCAAAACCTCTCAGGGAAACAGATGATATCAAACCACACAAATCTAAATGTATCAAATTAAGCACTCCTATTGACCTGCTAACCCTGCTCGAAAAAGAAGTCTTGGTGTACTTTCCCAAAGCACACACTTTACAGTGTTGCACCCATCACTGTGCTCTGTGCTAAACTCTGGCATACCTGCAACCATGTCCCTCAACATCCTCAAAGTTGGATGATGTAGATGAGCCATCCTCTGATGCCACAACTCACAAAGATCATTGCTACTACTATGCGCCAAAGCATGTTGGCATTGAAATAAGAGCTTGTACAACTTTCTGCATCTGACTCCAATGGAAAAAGAGGCAGATGGTCCCACAGCCTTGGGGAAAACACACACATGTCCATCCAAGAAATATACCCCAAGTCCTCTGTCCTCGATCGTGGAAACTGATATTAAGTTCTTTTTCAACCCAAAGACAAACAATACATCCCTCAATGTCATGGGACTCACAGACTCCCTCTGAAAGGTAACGGTCCCACACCCAACTGCTCTGACAACTTTGTCATTCCCCAATACTACCTCCACATCCATGCCTGTTTATGAAAGCTTGAAAAACATCTCCCGAACACCTATCATGTGGCTCGAGGCTCCACTATCAATATACCAAGTGCTCATGGTGGATGCACTCAAAGAATGGCCAGTCAATAAGGAATATTCCCTCTCATCCTCCATATCAATGCTGGTGATGAAGAATCTCTCTCTCTCTCAACATGCCCAGCACAGAGAGAAAACTCTCTCGTATCTAGTTGCATACTCCTCAATCTCTGTTGAGCTTGCGGTCTGCTGCTTCTTCTTCTTCTTGTTTGGTCACTGTGAGGCATAGTGCCCAAACCCTTGGCAAGCAAAGCACTTGATTTGCTCAAATCCTTCTTCTATCCACCCTGTTGTTGCTTCTACTTCTTAGCCCCACCCTGCTTGGGGCCTTTCTTGGACTTCTTCTTGCCTTTCACTATCACGGCAACATTTTCCCCTTCCTCCTTACTGTTGGAAGAGATCCCCTACACAAGACCTCTCCGAGTCTCCTCCTGCACAAAATCATCCTAGAGTCTATCCCTTGAAGGCAAGTTCTCCTTGGCAACTATAGCCTCCACGAAAACAGCCAATGGCTTGGTCACACCATTCACAGTTGTACGCACTAGCTCACTGCCAGAAACAACCTCCCCAACTAGTGCAAGCTCGTCTCTCACCTGAGATATCCTAGTTAGGTAGTATGTCACACTCTTAGCTTTGGCCATCTTGATACTCTTCAGCTTTTCCCTCAAGACCATCTTCTAGTTCTCATTGAGCTCTGGTATAAATTGGTCAAGGCATCCCACATCTTAAATGCACGGTCTTTACCTAAAATCGGTGTTTTTAAAACCGCCCAGACCGAAACCAGAACCGAAACTGGCCAGTCTGATCATCCAACATCCTCAGCGATTTGAACCGGGCCTAAAACCAGACCGAAGACCGATTCAGTAACAAACCGACCGACCCGATGCCTGAACCGGTCAGTTCGTTACCAAACTGGTCTTAGCCAGCTAGGCCCGTAACTAATCGGTCGGCCAGCTGGGAACCCCTTCGTGGATGCAAAAAAAAAAATTAAAAAACAATTTTTTAATAAAATAAAAAAACTAACTAAATACCTAACCCTAAATGCATGCTAAGGATATAAAATAGACCCCCCTCCCTCCTATTTCACTCATTGATTACCTTTGCATTGTGACTGTTTGTCTTTTGCGGACGCCAACATGGAGTTTGCTGATTGCAGGTTCCAAGTTTTAAAACCGTGTTTTTACCTGAGACTATATCTAGTAGGCTCTTTCAAATTTCAAAAGATTTAACTCATTTTCTTTTTTCCACTCACTTGTATGTTGTAGTTAGTGCCAAATATTATAATTTATAACACATATTCAATTGCAAAGAAACTGTAATTCACCGTACCCGTCTAACTCTTTTCCAAGGTAGTTTTCACAAGTGATCATTAGTTTGCCTCCATAGAGTAAAATAAATTTCACAAAGTACTGTCGACGCTGCAACCTCGGAGGTAGATTTACAAGAGTTCCCTCATTTTTAACCAAAAATACAGGAAGTGGTCATATATATATATATATATATATATATATATATGAGTAGATTTTGCATATTATGTCTCTAATCATCTAATGGCTTGAAATTATATTTAGGATTGTTAAATATAATTTTTGTCATTAAAATTGTAATTTTTTTGTATTATTTAATAGCCCGGTTCATTGAAATCAAACCGCTCCGGTTCATTACCGGTCCCAGTACGAGTTGACCCTCGACCGGTTCGACTCTCGGTTCTGACTTTTAAAACCTTTCCTGAAATGTGTAGGATTACATGGTCCATTACCGCATCAAGGATGATCCTTCTAGCCTTGATATCCTTTTTATTGAAGGTTGATAATGCTTGTGCATTAGTGACTGCCAGAACTTGAATTGGATTTTCCTGCGTGCTATGTACCACTTCATCCCAAAGTTCATTATCCTCCAAAATAAGCACTATTCTCGCCTTCCATGGAACAAAATTCCCTGCTCCATCTAGGCTACCCTCCAACCTCACCCCGATGGCCATTTCACTGTAAATTCAATGTCCAAAAGTCTGCTTACTGAACAAAAGAAGACTCACTGACAATCTGAAAATTTTCACTCACAATTCTACCCCCAAGCTCTGATACCATGAAAGTTTTCAAGAAATTTCTCAAGCCTAGTTTTCCGAATTTTTGAGTCAAGTGTCCACCCTCAAATTTCAATCTGTTGAGTTTGAGTGTTTTAATTCACAACTGACATATCTTGAAAAACATGAAAGAAAACTCACAATTTTACAGGCAGAAATTAAATAATTCATCACACATGAAATATTTCAGACACGAAATATTTTGGCAATTTTCCCAGGCAAAACCCAAGGGGAAAACCTGTTGAGAGAGAGTAACTTTTATTTCTTCAGTAAAATAATGCAACAACAGAATACAACTTATCTCAACCAATTAGACAAATTTTCAGCCTCAATTTTTGTGCCAAACAGTCTCCAAATCTGTGCACATTCTTCTCGAACAACAGCTAAAAGTACTGTATGGACAAACCGTAAATTACAGTCAATTCCTCCTCGAACTGCATGCTGCCTATACTGTCTGAAAATCTCGGTTTACGTGCCTGCTATCTCAGCAATAAACACCCTTGAATTTTGTGCCCAGTATACCTCAAAATTCGCACCCAGCCTGCTACAAAAACTCACTGTACGGACTAGTATACAGGCTGTTGTACCTGCCTCAAAATTTGTACCTCCCTGGGAATGCATGCTAGACTCCTCAATTTCTGTGTTGCATTAAATAGTTGTACGAACTGCTGTACCTACGTCTTGGAATTCATGCCCAAGGTTTTTCCTCTCTCCTCTCCAATTCAACTTGTTCTCCAATTGCACATGAAGAATAAATTGTGAAAATGCCTTCCCTTGCCTTTTTGTTTGGTTACCTAGGGTAAGTGATAAGACATCTAATCCAAGGGCCCACATTGACTTAGATCGGTGGATGAGAATAAATGCACTTCTAATTCTCTCCAATATTAATTTCACTCACCTCACTTCAATTTATCAAGAAGTCACTTTAATCTCTAAAGTGGAATTAAAAGCTCATCTCAAGTCATTTAATGCAAGGGTCATTTATTTTCCCCTTTTCTAGTAACTTAGGCAAAATCACTAGGGGGGGACAACTTCCAAGGTACAAAATTTCAACACTTGGAGCTGAGTGACAGACTCATTGTTCGACTTCAATATACTCTTCACCACTGGATGCATGCTCCTTGCACTCCCTTGGGGCATTTCAGAGTGCGGTCTCATAGACTTCGAGTAGAAACAAACTACCAGGTTGACCAATCTGACAGGATCTACCAGCCATTCCATCTCCAGGAGGTCAATACTGAGGAGCAATTCATCTTTTGCTACCCCATCTACTATGAGATCAGAGGGAGGTTCCATTGCCTATTCAGAGGGACCCAGACCCTCACCGACTTCTTCAAATACCACAATCAAAGATATCTGGCGTTATACATGCAAGAGAGTCGAGACCCTCGTGTTCCGAGCCCATATTCTTCAGCCTCCTACCAAACCAAATTCTACCCAGCAGATCACTTCCTTTTTCACGATGCTACCCTCATGGAGGGGCACTAAGAGACAGACCGACACCAATGCAGCTTCAGACTCTAGATTAGTGCGGACCCGTGGGGCCTTCCCCCATCCCTTGAGATCTCAAGGGAATGACCAAACTAGACCTCTCCCCAAGAGGCAAAAGAGATCCCCCAAGCCTCAGTGACGGGTACCTCCTCCAGACAGCAGTGTAGAGGGCGGCCTAGACATTCCACTAGTTCTTCCTCAAGACAGCACACTATTCTTCCGTTCCTTCATTCGACCTCGAATGTTAAGAGAGATGGGTCTACCCCTTGATAGACCTACCTCATTTCTTTTAGATTTCTTTGCTCCTAGATCCTTTCCTTCTGTATTTCTCCACCCCCATGCAATCTCCCATACTCAGGGTCAAGGGCTTTCCATGCCTCGGCATAGATTTCTCCTCTCCTCTCCACTTTACTTTACTTTCTTTTCTGCCTATTGCCTTTTATAGGAGATGTTTTGGTACTCCTGCTTTGAAACAACAGCATTGTACTCGAAAGTCCCATTGACCCACTTTTGTGGTCATTAGTCTGACATTAATAAAATTATCTCATCTTATCTTATCTCTCTCAACTTCTGTTAAGCAATCTCTGCTATTGTTATGTACATTATCTAACACTGTCAACCTTTCAAAGCATTATAATGGATTTTCTACCAAAGTGTTTCCTGCTTAGGTATGATGGGGCCTTTAAAAAGGCAACCCAGGAAGTGCAGGAGTAGGTGGTGCCACCTTCAATCAGGAAAGTAAAATTATTTGGAAATTAAAAATGAACCTCAGAAAAGACCTCAAACAACAACCCTAACTTCTTGCCCTTGATCCAGGGACAGTAAATTTAGCTTTAACTTTAATTGTTGCTAAACAGTAAGCAAAAGAATGAAATCTTAGATTGAACCATTTTGTAGTTGAAGGAAACAGCCTGAAATTGCTTTGAAACTTAAGAAATCAAGAATTCTCTTAAGAATTTGCAGTAGTGATGGAGGTAAAGCCACTGAGCTCAAGTCAGAATTCATGATATATAGGAGAGCAGCATATTTCACAACATCTAACTCAAGGCAGATTTCTAGAAAAGATTTGGTTTAACTGCTTTTCAAATATAGAATTCTAGTACTTTAAAGAAATCCAAATATGGATAGGATAATTCAATTAGATCTCCATGCAAACTGAGGTATTTCGGACACATTGATAATCCAAAGACCATAAGAGACTAGACTCTTCTACCTTCTTGGGATGACTGTATATCCCTCATTTAGAAACTTTTTGAATCAGAGGTTTTGCATATTATATAAATCAACTGTTTCAGATACTAGAAAGCTCCCTTATTTACACATTTTATAATTAGAGGAGTTCACTGACATTTCCAATTTACATTTTGAGATCACTGATTCAGAGAATGATGAATAATAAAAACTCGCAGTTTTATGCATAACCAATTATCAAACCTCCTTTCTCAGCCTGTGTCACAGATTGATGTATTATTTTCAAAGCTTGGACTTCATCAATATTTTCAGTAAACTCTATCCAACTCTCAATATTTCCTAAACCAGCTAGTGCAAGTTTTAGGTGTCAAGAAGTTTCTAGTTAATGGAATAATGTCCAACCTGAGAATGGGTTCAGATATTGTGCTTAACAACTCAAAATATGACCATAGTCTCTGTTTATTCTCGGGCCATCAAGCTCCTGATCACTTTTTCATTTTGTAATTGGGTTATCGAGCTACCAAAGTCAAGCTGTCACCTGAGCTGATGTTAGGCTATTATATTATTTCATTGTATTAATAATATAGCTTAAATAAAGAAAAAATTAGGTTTCCACTATGAAATCAATCAAACAGTGTAGACTTCAAAGGCTCAAACTCGTTTCCAACATGAACCTCATCACCATCTTTTGCCCAGACTTGCTAGGAGAGCCACTGGGTTATCTGTACTCAGCCCATTTTCCTGGGCTACGACTGATCCAGGGCTTCTGACTTGTCACCCTCCTTCAGATACATCCCCACTTTTGCCCAATTGGGCTTTCTAGTGCTCCATTGTATTTATTCTAAAAGCTGCTTTATTTCAATTTTCACCTCTTATTCTCTTTTGGTTTCTAACTTTTCTTTGGAGATGATTTAGGCTCTCCCAATATACATTTTTAACCTTCTAATTTTTGTATTCCCACTGCCCATTTTGGCCACAAGAGGACATACTAATCTTTCAATTAGCTGCCAAAGACTATATAATATAGCACATATTCTAGACCCACATAAAATTTCATAAATAAACCGGTCGATTCACAGAGCATGCTCTGATTTAAATGTTCTCATGACACCTTTCATAGATGGTTAGTAAGATGAAACTCACATTACAGAAGCATGCAAATACATCAGACAAAGAAATATGAAATACTTCGAATAAATTGATTTAAAAAAGTAGATAAAGTCATATCAGAAAGTCTAAAAAATACTTGAACTAAGTTAAAATCAAAACTTCTCAAGAACCATGAGCATCTATCATATATCATATATTTCAAGCAAAAGTGGATACTATTCACCTTCTAGCATCTCGTCTGGAACCTCTGAAGTGCTTGGCATTTCTGCAGGTAGATAGGGTGATGCTAAGAATCCCTGACTGAGGATGTCTGAATTGCGATGTTCTCCACATGACTTAAGGGATACAGATAGCATATTTCTTGTCAGCAATGAATGCATAAATTTCCATGAAGGAGTTGACCAAGCTCCAAACAAATTAGAAGGTAAACAAGCACACAATCATAAAAATAAATCTGTTTCAATCAAACATAACTGAGCAAGTGGGCATACATCACAGTGGACTGAATCATCAGAATTGGCAATTGTGCAATTGGTGCAGTACCATTTCATCTGCACAGTGACACCTTCAAAAGGCTCCCAATCCGTATCATCGTCGTCGTCGTCATCTTCCAACAGCCCTTCCTGCTCATACAAAGCAAGCAATTGCTCTGAACTTTTCCTATTACGACCTTGTTTTCTTATATTTTCTATGGATACATGCCCCATATCTTCAGCAGCAGTAACCTCTTCACTGCCTTCCATGCCATTTCTTGCACAACCAATTGCATTACCATTCTCGGTGCCTTCAACTGTAACGCCCATGTGCGCTTGCCTTTGAGGAATAGAACCCATATCATCGATAGCTACATTGTCAGATGAATTTTCTTCCTCATCGTCAATGCTGCTTTTATAATCTTCCTCTTCCATGTCATTATTGTCCATCTCTTTCTGAAGTTTGCCATGCCAGCATTTTTTATTGGTTCCCTGCTCACCCTTTTCTTGTTGCAGAGACTCCGGTGCATCTGCCATTGGAAGACTTACTTTTTCATGCAACACAAGTTTTACCTTTTCAAAATGGCTTTCATTTAAAACCTTAGTGCCCACAATGTCCAGCAAAAATACCACAAATAAAAATATTGGCACATGAACCTGCAAACAACAGGAGCAATTAGATTAAATGAAGAAGGAACCAAGGCAGCAGATTAGACCCCAGTAAATGAGAAAACAAATTAAAACAGACTATTTACAAGAGTCAAAGTATTGGAAAACAAATTTAAAGCAACAATAATGACATGGGTAAAAGACAACATACCAAACATAGATCAGCCACAAAGAACATAAGAAGAGTTGAAACATGAAAGATTAAGGATCAAAGAATGTCAGTACACATGCCTCCCCATGCTTCTTCCACCTCTGTCGATACTAATACTACTATGGAATTAAAAGAACTATAGAAGACAATGAACAAATTTCATCCAAGTATTATATACATCCAAAATACTTCTCCCAAACTTTAACATGTCAGCCACCATTTGACCCTAGAAAAATAATATTAGTCTAGGCAGGTATTGTTGATATTAGAGTCTGCTGGAAAGCTCAGATGCGTTTTGTTAAGACAGTTGCAAGATTAATATATAACAGGCTGTGTAAGAAACCGATCCGGTTTCTTAGCACAATGAAGCGAATCCGACTTCAGAATTAATAAAATATATATAAATGATAATTGAATGAATAGATGATGGATTTACAATGATAGATTAGCCTGAATTTATAAACTTTTCATGGTAACTATTCGCTAAGGGATACGTCCCTTAGTTAACCTAATTAATTAATCTTTATTTATTATTATTTATGTAATGTTAATTATTTCTTTTTAATTTTATTTATGTTTGTAGCATTGCCACCCACTTTAAAAGGGAGCTTTGTCCTCAAAGCTGATTTCGCTGATATCGTCTTTACTCTGGGTTTATGTTGAGGCAAGAACTTGAGATATGCGACCCTGATTCGACTATTGCTTCTTTTATTTCCTTTGTTTGGAATTTCTTTTGCTTGGGTGATGATGTTTGTGAGCTTCTCAAACCATACAATTTGTAATTTTTTCTTTTCCATTTCGTGTTTTGGATTCCATTTAAGAGCAACCATGGACCTTTATCACCATTGCATTTCTCAATCATAAACAACACATTTGCAATACCCAATCGATTAATAATCAATCGTGACAGAACTGGTGTAGATTTCAATAGCTGAGTATATGGCTTTTCGCATTGAGGCCATACTTTTTTAGTGTTCATAGAGAAGAAACTTCATTGAACGCTAACAATTATTACATCTACAAACAACAATACCTCGCAATTTTGTGGTATAAGTTTGGTCAAGCCGTAAGTCCATATCCAGTCAATTGTTGCAACTGTTGCGATCCTTGAGAGCCGCACAATAATAAGATGCCGAGGATCTCTCATCAAGGATGCATTTGTTTTTGTTAGCTCTCTGATCATATCATCATTATTGGTGTCTTGAAAGTAACTTTTCAATTCCTCCACGACTACTGTTTTTAAGCTGAATATGCCTTCATGCTCCTCTTCTCCAAGAGTGAATCCCATTCTATTGCCTCTACCTTGTACACTGGCTGTGGATCCAACATTGGATGTCATAATAATGGAGGTATTTTTAAAATATACTCTTCGACATTGGAAATCAAAACGATGGTCATTCTTAAGCACTTGGAGTTTGAAAACACTAGGGTAAGCTTTCTCAATTTTATCAAGCACTATTATTGTAAACAGCTTGTCTTAAAGCCTCACTGAATGTGCACATTAATTCTAACAATTTCAAAGATGTGTTGCAGTTGTCACAAAAAAGACACACATCTAAACCAACGTCAACCTGATCGAAAATCTCTAGGTCTTGTATTGGACTTCTCTGAATCATAGCCTCCATGGCTTATTTATTGGAAGGTATTTTAAGAGCCTTTACCCTTGATATCCACATGACTGCGACCAGGTATTCAATTCTGGAGTAACATAAGTGTTGTTCATCTGCAGTAAGTTGTTTGGTAGGACTTCCTGACCATGTGAATGCAATAGTTGTTATGTCATCTAGTTTAACAACAATAGGCCCGCTATCATATTCATCATCATTTGAAATGGAAGCGTCAGTTGGCAAAGACACAACTTCCACATCACTATCTACACTTGTGTTTGCAGAACCATGACCAGTCTTTCCAGCCTGTTTAAGTAGATATTGACTGCTTCTTGTTGATGATGCAGTTTCATGGAATTCCTTAACTGTTAAAGTTTCCTGCCAATATTCATTGGGGAACTTTGAGTGTGTGTATGTTTGGCGTTGCTTCCTTCTGTTGCAAGCTTTTATATGGGCATGGCTTCCAACTTCATTAATTAGATCAATAGCTTTATCCATCAAAATTGGTTGAGAACAAAGTGCAAATGTTTTTTCATGCTCCTTGTTCTCTCCAAGCATGGTATTACCATTTTTTTCATCATGATGCTCAACATGAGCAATTTGGGTTGCATCTGGCGTGCCAATAGCTACTGTAGATCCATAATCTACAGTTTCATAATCTACAATTGGTGGATGTTGATCTAATGCAGACACATGCTCTGTCACCTTGTTTCTTCAGGCTCTATCATAGGTTCCTTTATTTTATGCTCCTTATCTTCTATCCATACGTCTTATTTCGGATACTTGTTAGCAATACTAGCTTGACTATCATCAATTCATCTCTACCTGTTCCAATTATGTCGGAGACATAGGCTTTGAATCTCTTCTCCTCAAAGCTGTCATCGTCATCGCCAGGAGCAGGTGGATTTAGAGATGCTTTAGATGGAAATGATGCCACAACTGATGCAACTGGTGATGTAGCTGTGTACAATGGTCATTCAAAGTTTGCAACTGAAATTGCTGCTTTTCCTGCCCGATCTCGAGCTTCTTCAGTTTCACGGTCATCTTTGACGGCTTCTTTTATGTGACTATCACAAACATCTTGGTTTCCTTCAAATGTTTCGTTAAAAGATTTTTTATTAGAATGATCATTTCATCGCTCTCCCTCTTGAATTGCTCAAGAAGCATTATAATTTCTTCATTGAATGACTTCATGGGTAAAAGTTTGGGATTTAATTAATAGTAGGAATTAAAAGTTTCCAATAAAATTTAATTTTTTATCATAATTATCCGATTTCTTAGGACAATGAAACGAATCCGACTTCAGAATTAACAAAATATATATAAATTATAATTGAATGAATAGATGATGGATTTACAATAGCCCCGAGGGGTAGCTCAGCTGGTTGGATCTTCTGAGACCAAGAAGTAATATGGTCAAGAACGAGGGTCCAATCCTTTGGGTCCTTTGGGATTAGACATTGATGTAATGCTGACAGGGTGAGGCCCCTTCAGGTGGGCCCCTTGGTTTGGATCTGTGGACATAGCGAGCTCTTGGGCCATGAACCACCTTGAAAAAACAAAAAGATGATGGATTTACAATGATCGATAAGCCTGAATATATAGGCTTTTCATGGTAACTATTCACTAAGGGATATGTCCCTTGTTAACCTAATTAATTAAAGTTTATTTATTATTATTTATTAATATTAATTATTTATTTTTATTTTTATTTATGTTCGTAACAGGCTGTAAAGATATTACAAATTGGAATTACAGAGAAAATTACGGCATACATAGCATAGATGGTATTGTTTAGTAATTTGGTTGTAGGTGATGCCTTACACACATAGAGAAGTGTTTGATAAAAGAATATTTATTTTGGTGATTCAGACAGAAAGACACCACAGTATACAAGGGAATGACCTTTTGCCTCCCCAAGTTCTATCAGCATAAACATATCAGGCATACACTACACCAGCCTGCTTATCGCGAGTGACAAACTATAGATGTTCAAGGAGACCTAGTAAACAGGATGGATCAGTTTGCACAAAAATGGCACAAGCATATAGGAGACAAAAAGAGAGCCTGATTGGAAACATCCTCCATGCCACGTGGGACACCTTAAACTTGAAGAAACTATTGAAGCACCAAAGAAATCCGCCAACAAATAATATCACCTTGCACCAATGCCAGAACTGAAAAATAGTATCACAAAACATAAACTGCACTTTTCTCATTAAGTCATGTGATGTCATCAAAATCAAAATGCATTCATAGATACTAAGTCCCTAATACTATAGGTAGGAATGCCAATGGTAAATAAAAAATAAGGTAGATATTAGACCATAAATGGAAGATTCTTATGTTAGAATTTGATAGCTGCAAAACCAAGATCACTATAAGAATATCAAAGCACAAAACAAAACAAAGAGTGGAGCTCGTTTAACCACGATGATCACAGAGATATCTCCCAACCATAGACAAAACAATGTCACGCCCGAGCTCTCCCTTCCAAGAGAGAATAATCGTTCAGAGATAGAAGTACATCCAGATCGTAGTAGCATAACCCCAAGAAAAATAAGAGAAAGCCTTCTCCAAAGATGGAGACACCCAGAAATTCTCCTCTCCAGTTGCAATAGCGAACCTCTCTAGCAAGGGGCAAACTTTTGTAGCAGTGCTACGATGCAATGTATCAAAATGAGGAGAGGCGCCCCCTATTTATATTGTTTTCTCATTGAATTTTAACTAGGGACGACTTAACCTATTTATTGGGACTGACTTGTCATTTAACAATATTAAAAATATTTGTATTATCATTTTCTTGGGCTGACTTTAAGTTCTTTTGCAGGGCCGACTTGTGAGGATGATCCTCACGCAAGTACTACCCCAACACCCCCTCTTAGTCAGTGACGCATCATCATCATCAACTGGAACAGATTTGGATATCAACGGTACATCACACCTATCTCGAACATCTCTGTGTCACAAGGAAGGGCTCCCAACACAATCTCAATTCATCGAGAAGTGGCTATCAATCTGTGTGCATTAGTTTAATCCAGTTCATCGGAGAACATGCACCAACTCCACAACTCGTGCATCTGCTCGACCCAGTTCGTCAAGGAAGCATGTACCAACTCCAAAACTCATGCATCTCCTCAACCCAATTCGTCGGGGAAGCATGCACCAACTCCACAACTCATGCATCTGCTCAACCCAGTTCGTCAGGGAAGCATGCACCAACTCCGCAACTCATGCATCTGCTAAACCCAGTTCGTCGAGGAATCATGCACCAAGTCAACATGCTTCAGTTCAACCCAATTTGTCGAGGAACATGCATGTAATCAACGTGCATCAGCACAGCCCAAAGATCTCACTAGGACTATCACTGCTAGTGAGTCTTAGCCACATCATGGGATACAATCTCCTCATAACATCCATAAGGAATACAACCATATGAGGGCTCACAAGGGCCATAACTTTTATGTGAGACTTTTATCATATTTGTATGGGCTGCAACCCATAACTCTCCCAACCATATAGGTTGCTAAATTTGTACAACAACCAACCTTGTTTCATGTTGGGTGTACCACTACAAAGCCAGTCCTTTATCATACGCGATCTAGCTCTCAGTAGTGCCAGTTCTTTTTCATACTGGATGCAAATCACATATGTCTTCCTGCAAAAGCAGCCTTGTTTCATGTTGCATATGAAGACAGGTTCATACAAAACCAATCACTGTGACTATTACTCCATCCCCAGGATGAGTCTCAAATAGTCACACATAGTCCTCGAAGACCTTAACTATGTCTCTACTCATGTGGACATACAAAGTCATGTACCATGACTAACCGGCATCGAAGCTATATATAGCATAACTTACCAATGTTGGGACCAGGTATTCCGGCATGACTTACTCAATGAGCTACTAACATCGGAGCCAAGTATCAGAGCCAGGTATCAAAGCCAATATTAGAGCCAGGTATCACTACATGGCTAACAGGTGTCCACCCATAACTCAAGAGTTCATACAGAATCACTGTCATAGTTCACAGGTGTCCATATCAAATTTGTCAACCATAAATGTTTACCTAGAGCTCAAGTGTACTAGATAACCATCAGAGTTCATAGGTGCAGAATCATTTGTCCCCGTATGTGTACCTAGAACTCAGGTGTACTGAATCACCATCACTGTTCATAGGTGTTCACATTAGGACTACATAGGTCTTTCGACAGAGCCAACCCTGTTTCATGATGGATATGAAGACCACATGTCTTTCACAAACCACATATACATACCAATGTGCGTCAACCTCTCCATCCTTTTCAAAATATCCGAGAGATCTCCTCACTCCTCAGAGTGATTAGGAGAATGCATGAAGCATGTGCTGCCCTCTCTATCCCATCTCAGGATGAGAGATATCCTCACTCCTTCTCGGAGTGATCGAGAGCATGCACTGGCCTCTCCATCCCATCTCAAGATGAGAGATCTCCTCACTCCTTCTCAGAGTGATCGGGAGAATGCATTGGCCTCTCCATCCCATCTCAGGATGAGAGATCTCCTAAATCCTTCTCGAAGTGATAGGGAGAATGCACTGGCCTCTCCATCCCATCTCAGGATGAGAGATCTCCTAACTCCTCATAGTGATCGAGATAATGCATGTATAATCATCCTTCCCTCTTAGTGAGGGATATAATCATGGAACCAATCTCCCCACTCCATCATAGTGTCATGGAGTAAAGTCAACCTTCCCTCTTACCGAGGGAGTTCATCATGGGACCAATCTCCTCACTCCCTCTTAAAGTGATCGAGAGAAAAATACCGAACTATCAACGAGGGAGTCAACATAAAGTTAATCTCTCACTGCTTCGCGAAGTTACGGTCCCACCTTGAACTTGCACACATTTCAGCTAGCGAAGGCATAAAATATATTGAGGCAAACAATTATGTCCTACCCTATTCTAGATATGAAATGCAAATACATAATAAATCATATCAGTGAAATCATGTACATGAGAGAGAGTATCAATAGGCTAGTTTCCCCACCCCATCTCAAGGTGTCCAAGAATCCTCCCTCTAAGCTGGAGCGTTCTGTTCCCTCTGCATTTGAGCATCCTGCTCCCTCTGTACTTGATCATCCTACTCCCTTTCTGGGGAGGCCATAGATACGATGTAAGTATCCATCCTGGTGACGACCAGGTACATCAAGGATCCTTCAATTGTCTTGTCTAGATCAAGGCAGCATCGCCATTAGTGTAGCCACAGTCATCATGCTTGATCTACTCAGGATCTCAACTATGCTCTTCCCTAACATAAAAAGACTTCATCGGGTTTCACACCATCATATGCAATAGGCCAAGATCCTCACCTTGAAGGCTAACTCCCTCTATCTTCTCAAAAATCAGTTGAGTAACTCTTGTCCTCTAGAATCCATCTGTCGTGACTCTGACTAGAAAGTAATTGCTTTCCATAATCGTCAAAGAGACAAACAACTGTAGCAGAGAGATCGACATCCGCAGAAGCCTCCCGCTTCCACTCGCCAAATCTCTACATGAGATCATCTGGGCCTGTGGGTCATGTGTCCACATATGTACTCGGTCCTTAACTGTCTGCTATCATGATTTCCACCTAACTGTTTTGACCAGAAGTCATCCTTCTTTCTGGGCTGAGAATCATGCTTCTAGAGGCTTTCTGCTTCTAATCCATCTGCATATTAATGGGATCACTTGTCCTTTAGACCAAGTTTCATTGTCCTCTTCTTGTAGGCCATAGTATTCCCTACAAGTCAATTCGAGTCAGATGGTTAGCAACATTGCATAATCAAACTTATTCCATGCAATAGCAGTAGTTCATCCAGGTATGTAAGCATCTTTTAGACAATGCTTCGGCACAACACACACATGGCTATTATTTGGATGCATGCAGTCTCCATTATAACATGCCATCAAGAGTGTGCACTACTCTAAGCATGCTAGAAGGAGATGTCATCTAAGAGGAGCCCGTGAAATGTTGTGCAGCATTACGGGCTAAATCATAACAAATACTACATGAGCCTACCATGCATTAATAAAAGAACTATCTCACATGCTCAACAACTTCCTAAATCAAGGAATATAGATCTGCATAAAACATATCAAAACAACCAGATCTAATCTACGAGAGCATGTAAATCCATATACTTATCTTTCACTGTCTTGTGGATGGGTGAGCTCCCACAGCCTCCTGGTAGGAATCATAAGAGTCCTCTGATCTTCATCTTCTTGTTTGGAGTCCGTCGCAATCTAGATCTTCATATCATCTTCTCAACATAGGGAGTACTAAAAGAAGGACTATGTACGATCATCATTGCTTTGGTTTGAACCATGTCACTATATAGCATGGTGACCGATCTTCTAACATTTGAAGCACTAGATACGAGAGAGATCCTTCTTATTCATTTGTTCTGGAATCTCCTGATCAATGATCTTAATGAAAAACTTAGAATTGGAAACCACGTCAAGTCTATGTTTAACCTTCATGTTGATCTTCTTGACTGCAACAAGAAAACTGCTTCAAAAACTCTTAACAGGAGCCAAGTCAAATTTGAAATGTGGAGACTTGCAACTCTGAATCCACAGGAAGATGTTTCTTATCAAGGCGAGTTGAATACACCTTCTTTTCTCCTAGATCTTTGGCCCGTACGACCCAAAATTGGAAACCCTAGTTTCCCAACTCCGATAGAGAATAGGTCAGAAATGAAAATTTCTGGATCTAAAATTTGCTTCCACAGAGAGTTGCACTCTACCAAGGCAAGTTGGAGAAAGATAAGAACGAGCCAGTTCTATGAACTGAAGGGCAAGATCCAAGAAGCACTAGGTCTTGACCCTATAGTATTAGGTCAAAAAATGCAATTCCACCAAACTGAATTTAGTATTCACATAAAGATGCTCCCTAGGAGGGCGAGTTGCTCTATGCTCCTTTCGATGTGATCTGAGGTTGGAAACACTCCAAAACGTGGAGCCCTAGTCTTTGGCAATGACTTCTTCTAGAACCGCTCTGATACCATGTTAGAATTTGACAGCTGCAAAACCAAGATCACTATAAGTATTAAGCATATCAAAGCACAAAACAAAACATAGAATGGAGCTCGTTTAACCACAATGATCACAAAGATCATCTCCCAACCATAGTCAAAACAATGTCACCACCGAGCTCGCCCTTCCAAGAGAGAATAACCATTTAGAGATAGAAATACATCCAGATCATAGTAGCATAACCCCAAGAAAAATAAGAGAAAACGTTCTCCAAAGATGGAGACACCCAGAAAACCTCCTCTCCAACTGCAGTAACGAACCTCTCTAGCAGAGGGCAAACTTGTGCTGCAATGCTAAGTTGCAGCGTATCAAAATGAGGAGAGGTGCCCCCTTATTTATATTGTTTTCTCATTGAATTTTAATTGGGGATGACTTAACCTATTTATTGGGGCCGACTTATCATTTAACGATAATAAAAATATTTTTATTATAATTTTCTTGGGCCAACTTTTTGTTCTTTTGCAAGGTCGAATTGTGAGGATGATCCACACACAGCTACGACTCCAACATCTTATAGCTCATCACTATTAGTATTACTTGTCCTTGTCAGAATCATCAAAATCACCACCACTACCACTACTCTCTTCTCCTCCATCTCCTCCTCTATATCCAATCCAAGATCTACATCTGCTAATGTGGAGGATGAACCCTCGAAAACATCGCCATCATCAAAAGTGACCTGCCCTAGCACTAGATCATTAAGATCCAAGTTGTCAAATGCCAACTCAACACTGCCATCCAAACCCATCTCATCAATAAACACATTTTTCACATCTTGATGTCCAACTACGACACATTTAGGGCATGTGTCCTCTTTTAGGACACATGCCAAACATGTGTCGTAGTTGGACATCAAGATGTGAAAAATGTGTTTATTGATGAGATGGGTTTGGATGGCAGTGTTGAGTTGGCATTTGACAACTTGGATCTTAATGATCTAGTGCTAGGGCAGGTCACTTTTGATGATGGCGATGTTTTCGAGGGTTCATACAAATGTTTTAGCATGTCCAATGTTCGATACGTAGGATACAAACACAGAACCCCTTGGGAACGTGTCATGTTACATAGCTTTTACACCTAGCATGCAAGCCTATAATTGCACTTCAGTTTTGAGCAATGTTACATGAATTGTGGGTGTGATCGAAATCAACTAAAGAAATCCATTGCAAGTGTGGCACTCATCCAAAAATTAGGATTAAGGATTCGGAATCCCAATCCTAATTTTTTTAATAAACATATATTTAAAAGACTAGTTTTATATTGAAAATTTTAAGAAATGTGTGAGAAATGTATCTAAATGAGAGAGGAGCATCACCTATTTATACTCATCAAGTGAGTGACATCTTAACTTAACTAGGTAGGCCTGTTGCTCTAAAACAAGGCCAACTTACCAAGGGAGACTCAAAATAATATTTATATAATATTCTTGTGGGTATTATTGACTCGACTTACAACGGAGGTTTTACGTCAAGACTTTTACATGACCAATTACATCAAGGACATCTCCCAAAAAAGAAATAACAATAATAAAATAAATATACAATAGAATATCTTCCGAAGTTACATTTCTTTAACACTCCCTCTTAACAAGGAAGGTATTCTACGACATCAACAACAATTGTACATCTGACTGGTGAATCTATATAACATAGAAAGTTTTGGAACAACAGCAACATCATATATCTAGAACATCATCATCAGGATCAACATGGAACATCATCATCATCATCATCAATATTTGCATCAACATCATCATCATCATCATCATTCACATGCGACTGCTTGAACATTATTATCATCAGGAGCATCATCATCAACATCAACAAATGACTACTGGAACATCATCATCTAATTCTTTTATGAGCTAGCATAGGTGATGAATTGCACAACCAATATTTCTTACTTCGTTGATAAGTAGCTGAAGGAGTTGCTGTCCATCTTGCATTTCGGGAGCTCTCTCTATCTCATCACAAGATGTCTTAGAGAATCACCCCGTCGCAAGGTGTCCCATCTTGCTCGCAAGTAAGAACTAAACTCATCATCCCATCACAGAATGAGAAGATCTTTCTCCACCTTAACACTTCCCTTCTTACATCTTGGGAGCTCTCTCTATCCCGTAACAGGATTTCATAGAAAATTACCCAGTCGCAGGGTATCCCATCTTGCTCGCAAATAAGAACTAACTCATCATCCCGTCGTAGGATGAGAGGATCTCTCCACCTTGACACTGCCCTTCTTACATCTTGGGAGCTCTCTCTATCCCGTCGCAGGATGTCTTAAAGAGTCTTACCATCCCATCGCAAGATGTCCCTTCTAAAGTCACCATCTCGTCACAGGATGAGAGGGATCTTACCACCCCGTCACAGGGTGTCCCATCTAAACTCATCATCTCGTCGCAGGATGGGAGATTCTTACCACCCCGTCACAGGGTGCCCCATTTAAACTCATCATCTCGTCGCAAGATGGGAGGATCTTACCACCCCATCGCAGGGTGTCCCATCTCGTAAGTAAGGGCTAATCTCATCATCCCGTCGCAGGATGAGAGGATCTTACCACCCCATCGCAGAGTGTCCCATCTCGTAAGTAAGGGCTAATCTCATCATCCCGTCACAAGAGGAGATCATTGTACCCCATCACAAGGTATCAAAAGTGTCAGTTCCATCTTGGAAATACTCATCGAACAAGAACCAAGTCAGCAAGGTTATGTCCATATGCCATTCACCCCTAGCCAAGTCATCATGGCACTCTCGAGGAATGTCTACCTAATGTGCATCATCCCTCTTCAGCTCCTAGAACACATTCTTCCCTCCGTCACGGGGGCCATCTTGATGTCAAGTCCATCTAACAATTTTCTACAACTAGAACATCGCTCACCCCATTCCAAGCCATCACGACACTCTCGGGGAATGTCCTTCAACTCCTAGAACATACTCCTCCCTCTGCCACGGAGGTCATCCTGATGTCAAGTCCATCTGACAATTTTCTGCAACTGGAACATCTTTTGCAATATGTTTATCGTCTTCAGTGAGAAACAATACAATCATGTGAAATGTACGATAATTGAATTGCTTCTCTTCAACCTTGTAGCAAAGGTTGAAGTCTTCTTCAATCTTGTTTTGTGAGTCTTCATCACACGATCTTTCCTACAACTTAAATTCAAATGTATGATTAGTATCATGCAAACTATCATAAATCACACCTGTATGAACAATATCATATAAGCATTATAATAACTCGAATAAGATAGAAATGCTTATCTAGTATGTTTGGTAGACTCCCTCTTGATTTTGACCAAGTTCTTCTTGGGCTTTGTTTTTGTCTTCATCTCCCTTTGGATCTGCAACTTTTCCAAAAAGATTGCTTCAACTGGATGCTTGCTTCAATGCTTTTCTGGAAGACTGCTTGTGGTGGACCTAGGGTTTGATAGAGAAACCCTAAATTTTCAAACTTGGTGTCTTACAGAACTTATTAGATAGAAATATGTGCCTCCTCAAGACGAGCTCTGTAGTATACTCTTTTTCCCGAATTTGTGGACAAAACTGCAAAATATTTGATGACGTAGTTTCTTCAATTTGTTCTGCTAAATTATCCAATCTGAACTCTGATGTATCTCCGAAATTTTTGCTTCTCAAGGTCTAAAACTTCATCCTGGGGTAGTCTCTCGTATGTCATCTTTCCAACCCCACTAGTTAGAGCAAGATTGGATTCACCAAGTGGAACTTATGATAAGTTTCCCAAGATGACTTGTTTTATGGACTGGTTCAGTATAGTGAACTTGTACGAATTGTCATGTGTCACCTTTTCAACTTCGAGTTCTGAAACTTGCACCAGAAAAACTACAGTCCGTGCCCTTTCTAGAACATCTTACAAAATTTGATTTGGATCTTCCTAGCCCGATATATAGCATTTCTCCCTAGATCACTTTAAAACTAAATTCCGGAAGAGGCTAGAACCCTATTTTGCAAGGATCATATCTCATAAAGTACAGCGAATCTGAGGTTGAAACTCGTACACAAGGTACATCAACATTTCATCTTCGACATGGCCGAGTTTCAGCTCCTGTACCTTCACCAAAAAATGTTTGTAGCGAAAGTTCCCAAATGACTATATTTTTCCTTCTAGGGTTTCAAGCATGAAGCCCTAATCTCTGACAACTGCAGTAGTAGCAGTGTTACAGTTGCACAAAGACTTTGTTCAGGGTAGCTCTGATACCATGTTAAGGATTTGATGGTTATACAAGAGCTTTAGACATCTACCATCATTTCATCAAAACCATATGCAATAGGATCACTGAAAGAAAGACAAGCACAGTAAGACAAAAGAGCAGAGAGATTGATCCTGGGAAACCCTCTTGAGGGAGAAAACCCAACAAAACTTCCTCAATATAGAATTTGACCAAATACAGTGAACAACCCCAAGAACAAGACTAGCAACTTCTTCTATCCAATGAACCTCCTCATTCTCTCTCTTGCGCACTTGTGTGAGAGATGTGTCTAAATGAGGGAGGCACCTCACCTATTTATACTCATCAAGTGAATGACATATTAACTTAACTAGGTCAGCCTCTTGCTCTAAAACAGGGTCGACTTATTATTTTTATTCTTCCTAATCTTGTCCACTTGCAGGTGAACAAAGGCTATAAAAGAAGATCAAGCCTTCTCATTTGTTATACACACTTTTGCTCTCACATGTGAAGAAGACTATCTTATGTTCAAACCCTCAGCAAGGGTTTACCCACCAAAGTCCATCTTCAGCATTTTTGCACATCTATCTTCAACATTCCATTTTTTGGGCAGTTTTCAACAGTCTGATATTATTGGACAGTTTTCAGCAGTCTGATATTTTTGGGCAGTTTTTAGACAGTCTGATATTTTCGAGCAGTTTTCAGCAGTCTGATATTTTCGGGCAGGAGAGAAAATCTCAGTTTTTTCTAAGAAAGCCCTAAATTTGTAATTTTCTATAATTCTGGAAATTGTGGGTAAAGTTATCAGTCTGATTTTTACTGATGAATTTTACAATTACTGTAGTCAAAATCCAGATCTGGATTTGAGGAACTTTTTGAAGAATTTCTTAAGCCATCTCATTTACGAGATGAGCTATTAATGCTTTTGGGGTTTTTGTCCTTTGAAGGTTTCCCCAGTGAAAAATATTGTCCATGTGTGCTGATGTGATGAATGTGTTTTTACTACACTGCTAATGTTGAAAATTCAACATGGTATCAGAGCTTAGCATGTGAAAACACAGTAAAGGGATACTATTGTTGTTTCTCACTAGATCTTGGAATAAGATTTGCAGATCTAACATTTGGATAAATGACAGAGATGGCTACCGTTGGTTTCAAACCGGGAGAGAAGCTCTCTAGTTCAGCAAACTTCAATTCCTGGAATGCCAGGTTAACAGCCATTCTTGATGAGAATGACTTGGATGACATTGTTCTTCATGTCACAGAAGAGCCAACTACAAATGCTAGTAGGCTTGCCTACAAGAGGAAGCAAGGTAAGGCTAGAAGAGTTATTTAGGATTCTATCAAAGAAGAATTGATGCCTAACATCACATCCTTGAAAACTGCTAAAGAATGCTATGATACATTGGTAAACCTCTATGAAAAGAAGGCTCCCAGTCAAAAGAGAGTCTTGAAGAAGAGGCTACGAACTTTGAAGCTGAACAAAGATGGAAGTGTTGGTTCCTTCTTCGCCAAGATCAAACAGGTAAGAGATCAACTCCTTGCTATTGGTGTTATTGTTGATGATTATGATCTTGTACAAACAGTGGTTGATGGTCTCCCAAGCTCTTGGGAAACCTTTATGGCATCCATCTGTGGACGAGAAAATTAGCCAACCTTTGAAAGGCTTTAGCATGATTGCATACAAGAAGAAGCAAGGAACACTGACAAGGTAATCAAGCAAGATAACCTTGCACTTGCAGCAAAGACCAAGAAGTTCAAGAAGCCTTTCCCTCAGCAAAAGAAGGGTAAGAAACCTCAGGGTAAGTTTTCTAACATGTCCAAGATTGAATGTTATACTTGTCACAAGTTTGGACATCATGCTAGAGACCACAGGCAGAACAAGAAGAAACCCAAAAGAAGGTTTCAAGCATCTACTACAGAAGCAGAGGAAGAAGAAGATGAAGAACCAAAGAAGAAGAAGAAAACCAAGGCTAATAAAACTGATGAGCCTAGAAGAGAGTACTATTTGATTTCTGCTCTAACTGGTTCTTTCTCGGCTTGCTCCACTTCTTGGTTGGTGGACAGTGGTGCCTCCAGGCACATGACAGGTAACCGTGGTACCCTTACCAGTTACAGAAAGAAGAAGTTCACCACTCAGGTAGAACTTGGAGATGACTCCACTTACAAGATTGAAGGAGTTGGCCCAACTTCACTTCAACTTGACTCAGGTACGGTTCTTCATATTGATGATATTCTTTATGTTCCTAGGTTAAAGAAGAATCTTTTATCTGTTGCTGGTTTAGAAGACAAGGACCACAGAGTCCTCTTTGTGGACAAAAAGGTCTTTTATGGGCAAAAGACACAGATCTAGACTCAGCAGTTTAGTTTGGGGTTCGAGAGGGAGACCTCTACAAGGCCTCCAAAGTTTCCATTCATGCTTTGGTACATCACACAGTTGATCCTTGTGAACTTTGGCATAGAAGGTTTGTACACCTTCACTACACAGCTCTCCCAGGATTGCAGAAGATGGTCACAGGTATGCCAGAATTTTCTCCAAAGCATGAAGGAATTTGCAAAGGATGTGCTCTAGGTAAGAACACTAAAAAATCATTTCCCAAAAGCAAGAGTAGATCTAAAGGCATTTTGGATTTGATTCATTCTGACATTTGTGGGCCCATGTCTTCACCCTCCTTGAGTGGGTGTTTATATTATGTCTTGTTTATTGATGACTACTCTCGAAAGTCTTGGATTTACTTCCTCAAGGCCAAGAGTGAAACCTTTGACAAGTTCAAAGAGTTCAAGACACTGATTGAAAATCAGACTGGCAAGCACATCAGTATCTTGAGATCAGATAATGGAGGTGAGTATGAATCTAATGAGTTTGATGATTTTTGTCGAGAAGCAAGAATCAACAAAGAGCTAACAGTGCCTTACAACCCCCAGTAGAATGGGGTTGCAGAAAGGAAGAATAGAACGATCTGTGAGGCTGGTAAAGCCATGATCACTGATCTAGATCTTCCTTTGTCTTTATGGGCTGAAGCTACTGGAACTGCAGTGTACATCCAGAACAGAAGCCCTCATGCTATCTTGGGTGAGAAGACTCCAGAAGAAGTCTTAACCAAGAAGAAACCTGCAGATGATCACATGAGGATATTTGGCACTCCTTTGTATGTTCATGTGCCAAAAGAAAAGAGGGCCAAGCTAGAGCCTTCTGGTAAGAAAGGCTTATTTGTTGGGTATAGTGATTGCTCGAAGGCTTATCGAGTATATATACCTGGACAGAGGTACATTGAGGTCAGCAGAGATGTGATCTTCCATGAGGAAGCGGTGTTTCGTAAAACACTAGAGCTTTCACCGGAAGATGCAGTTGCTCCACTTGAGTTTCCAGATTCAGAAATTCAGAGGGAGGAAGAGTTTGATGATCAAACTCCAGATGTTCCTAAGAACATTTAAAGTCCACTAGAAGAACTACTTGAAGTTCCTCCTTCCAAAAGGAGACCTGCTTGGTACCAAGAAACGGTACAAGAAGCCGAGAAGCATAAAGCTCCTCCAAGGACTTTCAGAGAAAGCATAAGACCACAAAAGTACTCCAGTCTTATGAGTCAGCTTATCAGTTCAGAACCTTCATCGTACGAAGAAGCAGCAAGTAAACAAGTATGGGTTGATGCCATGATTGAAGAGTATAAGTCAATCATGAAGAATGATGCTTGAAAAGTTGTTCCTAGACCTACAGGAAAGTCAGTAGTGACTTCCAGATGGCTTTATAAGATCAAGCATGCTGCAGATGGCAATGTGGAGAAGTATAAAGCCAGATTCGTAGCTCGTGGCTTCACTCAAAAAGAAGGCATTGACTATCACGAGACATTTGCACCTGTTGCCAAGTACATTACCATCAGAACCATCATCTCACTTGTTGCAGTATTCGGATGTAAGTTACATCGAATGGATGAAAAGACAGTCTTTCTCAATGGTAAGATTGAGGAAGAGGTTTATATTGAACAACATGAAGGCTTTGTTACTCATGGGAAGAAGACCCATGTATGTAAACTGAAGAAAGCCTTGTATGGACTAAAATAGGCTCAAAGAGTCTGGTATGCCAAGATGGATGGATTTCTCCATAGCTTGGGGTTCTCAAAAAGTACAGTTGATTCTAACTTGTACTTTAAAGTTGTTCATAATCATGTCTTGATACTTGTTCTATATGTAGATGATTTGTTTCTTACAGGTGATGAACAGTTGATAGACCAATGTAAGAGGTAGCTTACCTCTGAATTCGAGATGAAAGATCTCGGATTGATGCATTACTTCCTTGGCTTAGAAGTCTGGCAAAATCCAAGTGAGATCTTCCTGACATAAGGAAAGTATGCAATGGATATCTTGCAGAGATTTGGGATGCAGGACTGCAAGTCCATAAACGTACCAATGACTACCAACTTGACAAAGTTGCGGGACTCAGCCTCTAGTTCACAGAATGTGGACTCTACTCTATATAGACAGCTCATTGGTTCCCTGATGTATCTCGTGCATACGAGACCAGACATCTGCTACACAATGAATGCACTGAGTCAGTTCATGTCAGATCCGAAGCACATACACTTGGTAGCCGCCAAACATGTACTCAGATATGTGCGAGGGACTATCACTTACAGGCTCTGGTATACTTCCAGCAATGGAGTATTGTTATATGGATATTTAGATTCAGATTGGGTTGGCAGTGCAGTCGACCGAAAAAGTACCTCTGGTTATTGCTTCAATATGGGATAAGCAATGATCTCTTGGTCCAGCAGGAAGCAGGGTTCCATAGCTTAGAGTACAGCTGAGGCAGAGTATATTGCTGCAAGTGATGCCTACAAGGAAGCAGTTTGGCTCAGAAAGTTGTTATATGATCTGTTCGAGGGAAAGCTTGACTCAACGCTCATCCATTGCGATAATCCGAGTTGCATAAAGCTTTCTGAGAATCCAGTGTTTCATGACAGATCGGGACACATTGAAATGAGGTATCATTTCATCAGAGACCTAGTGCAGAAAGGTGCTCTGAAGTTGCAATACATTCGTACAGATGAACAGATTGCAAGTATCTTGACCAAGCCTCTGACATCATCAAAGTTCGTGTACTTTCGTGACAAGCTTGGTATGGCAGAGAATGCCTCTCTCGCTGAGAGGGATTGTTGATTTTCTAAGCAGCATCGAGATCCCTTCTCTTCGGAGAATGGGACCACCTGGTCCGAGACCACGGTGAAGACTCAACCCAGTGTTGAGTGACCAGTCTGTTGAATGGTAGATATCTGGTCTGGGACCATGATATAAACCCAAATCTGCCCTGGGTAGACTCAACCTTGTGTTGAGTAGACATCTGGTCCGGGACCACGATGTAGACCAGTCTGGGACTAGTAGACTCAGCTTAGTTCTGAGTAGCCATTCTCTGGGAGAATGAAGACACTGTAAGCCCTAGACTGGATCTGGGCATGTGTGTGGCACTTTGACCCTTGATCTATGGGCTTGGTGTGCTTCTCCAAGGATTAGCTACCCTTGGTTAAGTTACCCTAGTACCAGATCTAGGTGTCACACAGTGTGTGAGATAAAAGCATTAATAACTCTCTTGGTTTATGATGATGTACTTTTGAAATAAAAAAGTACCACAAGGGGCACTTGGTAAAAGGCCAAAGTCAAAAGTCAAAGAAAGAAAATAAAAGTATCGTTTTGGTAAAAGTGAAAGTGAAATTAGGACAAAAATAAAAATATTATTATTTTTATCTTTCGTAATCTTGTCTACCTAAAAGGACCACAGGTGGAAAACAAAACTTCAAAAGGACTTCTTATAAAGGTCAAAGGAAAAAATAAAAGTACATTTTTGGTAAAAGTGAAAGTGAAATTAAGAAAAGAATAAAAATATTATTATTTTTATTTTTCCTAATTAAAGAATGACTTCTTATAAAAGTCAAAGGAAAAAATAAAAGTACCTTTTTGGTAAAAGTGAAAGTAAAATTAGGAAAAGAATAAAAATATTATTATTTTTATTTTTCCTAATCTTGTCCACTTACAGGTGAACAAAGGCTATAAAAAAGATCAAGCCTTTTCATTTGTTACACACACTTTTGCTCTCACAGGTGAAGAAGACTATCTTATGTTCAAACCCTCAGCTAAGGTTTTATCAACAAAGTCCATCTTCAGCATTTTTGCACAGCTATTTTCAGCATTCCATTTTTTGGGCAGTTTTCAGCAATCTGATATTTTCGGGCAGTTTTCAGCAGTCTGATATTTTCAGGCAGTTTTCAGCATTCTGATATTTTCGGGTAGTTTTCAGCAGTCTGATATTTTTGGGCAGTTTTTAGCAGTCTAATATTTTCAGGCAGTTTTCAGCAGTCTGATATTTTGGAGCAGGAGAGAAAATCTCAGTTTTCTAAGAAAGCCCTAAATTGGTAATTTTCTGTAATTCTGGAAATTGTGGGTAAAATTATCGGTCTGATTTTTACTGATGAATTTTACAGTTACTGTGGTCAAAATCCAAATCTGGATTTGAGGAACTTTTTGAAGAATTTCTTAAGCCATCTCATTTACGAGATGAGCTATTAATGCTTTTGGGGTTTTTGTCCTTTGAAGGTTTCTCCAATGAAAAATATTGTGTCCATGTGTGCTGATGTGATGAATGTGTTTTTACTACACTGCTGATCTATTTATGTTTATCTACAATTTTTTGAAGTTTATGCTAATGCTGAAAATTCAACACGACTTACAACGGAGGTTTTACCTCAAGACTTTTACATGACCAATTACATCAAGGAAATCTCTGAAAGGAGGAATAATAATAATACAACAGAATATCTTCCAAAGTTACATTTTTTAACAGGGAATACAAGGTTTCTTCATAAAGAGTGTCTATGCTCACTTCTATAGATATGTTCTGAAGACATATTTTTATAAAAGTTGAACCAAGGACATATTATGATAAACACCAAATCCTAGGTAGGATTACATACTTCTATGTTCTCAAAAATATATTTTGTAAAACCTTAATAGAGCACATATTATGTTAAACATCAAATCCTAATTTGGCTCACCAAATGCAACCTCCATTAGTTGAATAACTGAACAAGTAAGCTATTAGCAATGTAAAGACCTTGTGTGTGTGTGTGTATAATATATATATATATAGTATTTCACATTTCCAGTGAATAATGCACATTTCAGATTTCTTCATAAGTTATGAATCATGATTCATAATTCAATGATTCATTGAACAATGAACATTCACATTGAAAATTTGAAACATAAAATTTGATAAATCAAGTGGAAGTTATATAATAAATTATATATTATGTCCATGACTCCATAAGTTCATTGTCATACTACATTCAAAATATGCCTAATGGCATTTCCAGACATGAAATAGAAAGTTCAAGATTTTTAATTAGTTTCTAAGACCTCTTTTCTCCAAAGACGAATTTAATCAAAATTTAGTTAAAAAATATGCTTGGGCTATGAAATTTCCAAACTTGCTTTGGTTGTTGTGGGATATAATTTTCTGAAAGTTATAAATTCATAGGCATTTACCTCTTTTCACCAAAGACGAATTATAAAAATTTAGTCAAAAAAATTATACTTGGTTATGAATTTCCGAACTTGCTTTGGTTGTTGTGGAATATAATTTTCGGAGTTATAATTTCAAATATCTAGGCATTTATTTTTGGAGGGATGTAGTATTTCTTTTTCCCCCCAAAAAAAAACAACCTTTAATGTGCCGGTGCACTTACAGAGCAGAAAAAGTAGAGGCTTCTGAACTTCCTATCCAATCGAAAAACTTTCACCTACCTCAAAAAAGAGCATAAATTTCAGGATAATTATCAATAGATCAATTACAGACCTCATATATCCTTCAAAAAGCCACAATGTGTTGATCTCCGATGGAGAGAGAAGTCATTAAAAATCCAGAAATTAAATGATGATACTTAACAGCTTCAGTGTTTAAAAGCATGGACAGTCAACAACATATAAAGTGAAAACAGCTACAGAAATATTCAGTAGGCTTAAAAGCTAAGTGACTGATTTAGGAGTAAAAAACTTGAACTTTCTATTTCCCTGATTTGCTTTTCAATGAGTTGGTTGTACCCCCGGAGTACCCAAACACGAGGTACATCGTACCATTTAGCATGTACATACATCTTTTTTTATAACGACATCTCGGTATGTGGAGCCAGTATGGGGTAGGACAGGGTATGGTAGGGTACATATCCAGGCACCCGATACGAGCAGGTGTACCCTACCCTCGGGTATGGGTACTCCTGCTATACAGGTTTATTTATTGGCTACAGTGAGAATTCAAAGGCTTGCAAGATATATATTCCAAGTGAGAGGAAGACAATTGTAAGCAGGGATGTAAAGTTCGAGGAAGACTTTGCATCCAAGAAGTCTCATGAGCCATTACCAGTGAAAGAGGATGAGGAGCAGGACACTTTGAAAGCTGAGCCAGGGTCACTAGCGACTTCCAGTTCATGGTAGCAGCCTTCAGATGCAAAGGAGGAGCCACCAACTCCTATAAGTTTTGTCAGGAGACCTTGATGGTTCACTCAGACATTGAGGGATGCTCAAGAGCAAGTTGAGGCTCCTAGGAGCAAATTCAGGGAGAGTAGACATTCGAAGAAGTTTCCGAACTATAGCTTCCGAGCCCTCCAGTTTTCAAGATGCAGCCGACCAATAGGTTTGGAGGGATGCCATGGAGGAGTACACCTCCATCATAAAGAATGATGTTTGGGACATTGTGCCTAGACCAAAGGGGAAGTTAGTGGTTACTTCCAAATGGCTCTTCAAGATCAAGCATGCGGCTGATCGAAACATAGAGAAGTACAAAGCGAGGTTCGTGGCGAGAGGGTTCTCCCAGAAAGAGGGAGTGGATTACAAGGAGACATTTCCTCCAATTGCCACGTTTCCTCCAGTCACCAAGTACACTTCCATTAAAGTAGTGATGTCTTTATTCTCTATTATGGGATGGAGGATACACCAGATGGATGTGAAGACAGTTTTCCTCAATGAGGTTATTGAGGAAGAAGCGTACATCAAGCAACCTCGGGGCTTTGAGGTCCATGGGAAGGAGTCCCATGTGTGCAGGATGAAAAAAGCCCTATATGGAATCAAGCAAGCACCAAGAGCATGGTATTCCAAGATCGATGGATATCTACAGAGCATGGGCTTCACCAAAAGTGAAGCAAATCCCAATTTATATTTCATATTTGTTGAGGTTGATCTGCTCATTTTGGTGCTATATGTAGATGATATGTTTCTCACAGGTTCAGAGAAGTTCATTGCAGGGTGCAAGGTAGATATGGCAATTAAGTTCGAGATGAAGGACATTGGCTTGATGAATTATTTCTTGGAGTTGGAGGTTTGGAAAATATGAGGGGAGATTTTCCTTGGGCAGGGCAAGTATGTAGTTGAGATGCCTAAAGAGATTTTGGATGGAGGACTGTATGCCCATGGCCACTCCTATGATCACTAATCTAAGGAAGGTCACTAGTTTAGATTCAGATATAGTGGATCCAATGTTGTACAAACAGTTGATAGGTTCCTTGATGTATCTGGTCCACACTATGCCAAACATATGTTTTGCAATGAACACCTTGAAGCAATTCATGGTGAAATCGAGGCAAGACCATTGGGTAAAAGCAAAACATGTGCTCAGATACTTGAGGGGCACAGCGGAGTATGGACTGAGATATCTTGGAGATGGTCAAGTGAAGTTGCATGGGTATACAAACTCAGATTGGGCATGCAATGCATCAGACAAGAAGAGCACCTTAGGGTGTTGCTTTAACTTGGGATCAACGATTATATCGTGGTTCAACCGAAAGCAGACTTTTGTGGCACTCAGTTCAGCAGAGGCAAAGTATATGGCAACGAGTACAGTGAATTGTGAGGCCATTTGGCTTTGCAAGTTGCTTGCAGAGTTATTTGATCAAGAGTTGGATCCCGCAGTGATTTACTATGATAATCACAGTTGTATCAAACTCTCTAAGAATCCAAATTTTCATCACAAATCCAAGCATATTGAGATCAAGAATTACTTCATTCGAGATAGGATTCATAAGGGAGCAGTAAAGCTCCAAAATGTACCCACAAATCAGCATGCTGCAAATAATTTGGCCAAGCCCTTAGCAAAAGGGAAGTTTGAAGCTTTCAGAGACAAACTTGAATTGGTTCAGAACTCCTTCCTCGTTAGGAGGGAGTGTTGATGTTTTGTAGCTCGAACAAGAACTTCCGCATAGTTTAGGTGTCAAACATGCGTGAAGTCATCCAAGGCAATCTATTTTGTAATTCACTTTATTTATAAAGTGAGTCTTTTAATTAGTTGCTGAGACTAATAAAGTGCATTAGTGATTTAGACTTATCTCAACTGTTGATCACACCATGAGATTAGGTTATTGGTAGATTAGGGTTTCAACTAAAGTATAAAGGCAGGTCAAGGTAGAGGGAAAAGACTCATTCATTCTTCACGAAAACAGTTTTGTCCGAACATGAAGAAACTCAACAGAGAGACAGCTAGTGCACCGAAGAGGAGCCAGGGTGAGGAACCAAGCAGAAACCATTTCGCATGCTGCAGGGACAACAAGTCTATATGCCCATATGAATCCGTACAGCAGGTCGTACAAATTATGTACAGTTGTACAAAATTCCATACATCAGTACAGACAGGTTCGTACCACAGTTTAGAACCAGTCGGTGCAGCCATACAGACAGGTGAGTACCAGCCAGTAGGGCTGCAGCAAGTTTTCTCAATTTCTGTGGGTAATTTTCTTCAGTTTTGGTGGGCAGATTCATCTTGTAAGTCTGCAAAAATCTTATTTTATTTGAGTGTACTGTACTGTTGTAATTTATTGACAGCAGTGGAGGTTTCCTTGTGAGCTTTGAAGTTTAAATGAAAAGTTGATTTGAAGGAGTACATGCATGTGTTAATTGTTTTATGTTTTTTCGCAATTAATTTTCCTACTGTGTGTGAATGCTGCTATCTGAAGAATTTAATTTCCGCAAAATAAATATCAGTTCATTTATTTGAAACCATAAGGATGAGATTCACCTAGGGTAAGGAAAATTTAACAAGAAAAACTACACATGTAGTGTTGTACTTGGAAGGGTTAAACTTATTTTTTTTTAACAGAAACAGAAAAAATTTTATAAATTTTAAAAAGGCTGTAGCCCAGCCAAGCTTACAAGGAGAAATTCTGAAAAAGAAGGCTGATTGCCTCAGATAAGACAGTCAGCCTTCTTAAAAGATCTTTGAGAAATGAATCCCAAATGTTCCTGTAACTATTTCGAGAAAAGTACTGCTTACAAGAGTAGACTCTCACAAATTGTGAACAGAGAAAAATACAGAAGCATAGCATTAAACCGGCAGAGAGGAGTGTCCTTTAATGAAAGGATCCAGTTTCTTCTGAGAGCCCGCACTGATGTTTGAGGCTGCTTCCTTTTCTCTGCGTTCTTTGTTCGTCTTGCGTCCTCTGGTGAGGAGAGGAGAAGGAGCAGAAAAGTCTTCAGAGTCGGAGGTTTCCTCTGAGGATGGGACCAAGGAAGCCAGCCCTACCTAGGCTGAGGTCTCGCCGCCCAAATCGATGGGATCTTTCTTCGAGCCAAGGGATTCCGGCGTGGGGTCTTCTGCGGTACCAGGGGGGATACGCACTTCTGAAACCCCTTCTGCTGCTGGTGCTTCCTTTTCCTGGCCTGAACCTGGCTCCAACATCTCTTCTGCCGCTACTGCTGCTTCTGGTTCCTGGTCATCAAGTTCTTGAAGGGCTTCAAATCTGTTTTTATTAGCTGGGGTAGATTCTTCTGCGGAGGGCACTTCTGATTTGGAGTCCTTTTTCCGGGGAGCCCTTCGCCTATTGGCAACTGGCTGGAAGTCTGCCCCATTAGCCGGGGGAAGAGCCACCGTCACCGGGGCTTTGGGGCAACTTTTCGCGAAATGACCGTAAACATGGCACCGGAGGCACTTGAAGGGAATATGCTCATAGTCCAGCTCTTGGATGTGACTCCATTCGCCCAGGGTGAGATTAAGGGCTTCAGGGAGCCCTTTCTCGAGATTGACCTCAACACAGATGCGCGCACAGGTGTACTGATCCCCTTTAGGTTCCGCGCTATCCAGGAAACGGTCGAGCTTGTTTCCTATATCAGCAAGGGAGCTTTTCCCCCAAAGATGAAGAGGAAGATGGGGGAGCCGGACCCATACCGGGGCAGCCGTAATCTCTGCTTCAGGATTGAAATCCAGAGACCAAGGAGCTAAGAACAGCCCCCTCGATCCCATAAAGTATGGTCCAGATCTGAAGATTAGATCCCGCTCTTCTTTGTTCTCAAAGATAAACACAAAATACCCTCTTCCTGCAGCACATAGAGAGATATGGGAGGGCGCCAGGGAGCTCCAACGTTCTGCTATCCATTGATCCACTGCTTTGGGGTTGGGCCACAGACCAGTGAACTTGCCAATGAGGGCTTTTTCTGAGAGCATAAGGGCCATGCGGCACGGATCAGAAGGGGAGAGCTCCACAGAAGGGATCTCATCCATCTTTTTAACAAACTTGGCAGGAGGGGAGGCCTTTGCCCTAGGGCCTGCAAATCTAGCAAGAACTTTGAAAGCCTCCGCCGGATCCATGGCCCGACCACCGGAGGAATGCATGGCAAAAATCGCAGCAAAAAATAAAAACGTAGAAGAGAAATGCAGAAAACGTAGCAAAAAATCGCAGCTCCAAAGCGCAACACTGCTGGACGCGATGGAGGCAGCAACAGCGGGCGCTCGCAGAGAGAAGGAGCCGCAGGGACGCAGCCTGGAGGACGCAAGGCGGCTAGGGTTTGGCCCTAGCCGCGGAGGAGCCGTCGCGCTTCATTTTTCCAATTGGAAGGGTCAAACTTATTATGCTTCATGGCCAATGTCATTGGGACCAAAGTGTTGAGTGAATCCTTGTTCAAAGCAAGATAACAATATGGAGAATTGTGTTGCAGTGAACCCAAACTGCTTAAGTGGAAAGTATCGATGCATTGTTTGGAAAATTGTTGAGAAAGTATAAGACTGTGAAAGTAACTTTGATGGATAAAAACAGAAAGGTTCGTTTAGGGCAAGTAGACTTGAGATGATGATGTAGAAATGAATAATGGATGATTCACCAACAACATAAGCTCACCGCCTTTTGGAGTTGGAATACTCTAATTCATCTCAATTATGTCAGCAACTTGAAAAATTAGCAGTGAATTATGTTCCTGAAAATACTGAACATGGCTATCATGTCTTCCATCATTTTGGTTTGAAACTCTTCTACTTGTTGTGCAAGTTCTTGTTTTTATTTTGCGAGGGTGTTCATGAAAAGTTGGCTCTGTCAATGTCAATTAGCCAAGGGTTGAGCAATGCTGGGAGCATGGGAGCAGAAGAAGTCTTTGGAAGAATTGCACACATCCGTAGTGCAAATCTAAATGAAAATTCAATGTTGCTTTCAAGAAAAAGAAATTGATTTGTAGGTTATATACATGAAATTGGGCTCATGAGCATAAAATCACAAGGGTTCTAAGTTTTTGCGGGGTTTAATTAGCTAAGTGGAGAAAAACCAATAGAATGAATAGGAACCAAAGAAACGTGCTAATAAGGACCAACAATTCTACCAAACATGACTAGGATTAACACACCTATAAAATTTAAATCAATTGAACATTTGGAGATGACAGCTAAAAGAGAAGTTCGAGCAAGAAAAATTCCTAAGGAAACCAAAATTGCAGAGCTCTAGAGAGGTCGGCCATAGTCTTAAGGATCTAACAACAATAGGCATGGGCACACAATAACAATCTAAGTACGCACATATAAGAAAAGAAAACCCAATGGAGGGAGGAAACGCGCCAATAGAAAGGATAATGTCACAATGTACACATATGGTACACTCTTTATTGTATTAACTTTTAAGTATAAAGAGGGGTGCAAAATTGTTGGAGAGTGATCAAGTTTAACCACATCTCCTAGGGTTACAACAAAAATGTGGGTGATCATCAGGATGGGTGGGGAGATAGGCATGCATGCACATTGTGTACAAAGCCCCTTATGAATTATGCACAATGAGATAGGAAAAGTGTAAATTTTAATAATAAAACATGGTCTAATTAAGTCCACTAAGAACTTAGGGACTAGTCTCATAAGAGTGCTCTGTGTGGCTAGCCATAATAAATACTTGTAGGAGCAAAAGATGTATTGGACCTTTAAGTCATTTCATTAAATTTACTTTTCACTAAGCAATTCCTTCATGCTAATCATACTATCATACCAAATTGATCAAACTCATACACCTTCATATGGTAAATACAGTTTCTTCCAATACAATAAGTGATTTGAAAAAAAACATTCTTAACAAACTATCCTTCTTAGTCTTATCTACTTCCACTTGTGCATGTATCCATTGTTTCCTGACCTATTAAGAGATGAATGGCAAATGCTATTGTTTATTTCAAGATTTAAGAGGCCGTCCCATTCCAACTTTTTTCAACTCACCCGATAACCATGTTGCTCTATATCTTGAGGGAACCTTTCTTCATAAGTGATTGCTTTTGAGTGAGAAAGCTGTCAAAAATGGCCTAGGGCATAGAGAGCACTCACGTATTCCTCAAATGCTTGTCCCCTACTCCTAGGTGAAATGATCCATAAAGCTCAAATGGTTATTAATGCATAAGAGAGCAATAATTATGCCCAAATGCATAAATCTTAACCACATTTCAAAATAAACTACACCCCATAAAAATACTATGCCAAAGTCTTGAAGAATTATGACTAGGCATCGTATAAACATTTTTGTACCATTACACTTCCCTGTGTGGGAGGCTTTCACAATGGCCTTAAATTAACGGCTCTCATTAGTTAAAAACTTGATGGCTATTAAGGACATTTTAATGGTGTTTAAGCCCTAATCTATTGGGGGTTGTATAATTAAATGCTAAAATGACCTAACTAAGATATATTTAAGTGTGATTTCGATTTTTAATCTAATATCAATTTTCGGAAGCATCATAATGACCAATTACATATTATAATATTTTGTTTGGCATATGATTCAACTCTTAGTCATAACAAGTCTTGAAATTAAATGAGTAGAATTCAATAGTAGACTTTGATGGGTTTAAAGCCCTGTATTCAATTTATTATTTTTACGATTGATGACCTTCCCATGTTGATGTTCAGGCAATTAACACAAACGCATAACAAACATCCGAAACTATGTAGATGCTGGGATTTGCATCCAATTTGAGTTGATTTTGGAAAAGCACCATACCAGCAATCTTTTTTAAGCTCCATATGTCTCTAGATTATTGCACTCTAATTATAAATGTTAGCAAACGATACAATGTTAAAGAACTCTAGATTCCCTCAATGGACACAGCTATTACCACAGCTATCTTGCACGTTTGGTTTATATCTAAAAGTGTTTGAGGTTTATGTAAGCCAATAATAAACAAAAATATTGGACTCCTAGCATGAACTACAAACACACTCCTTAGAAATCTATGCCACTCAAGGCGGATTGCATTCAAAATACTTCTAAATTTTAACTCTGTATTCAAGCTTATGGGGTGGTTTCCATAGCCGTCATTGATTTTGATAGTTTCTCTCTGAATTTTAAAGAGAAGAAATGCATTAAAGCATGGTGAGTGTGAAGAGTCGTAAACTGAACCATATGTTACTGCTATAGTACTGTCTTTATATTGCTCAAAAAGTATCTCTTATATATATGAAAAAAAATATCTCTTTTATATATATATGAAAAGTGATTGTGGCAGTAACTAAGATGCAAAAAGAATATATATATAAGTGATTGTGGCAGGGACTAAGGTGCAAAGAAATGCCAACAAAATATACCAATAGTAATGTGTGGTGATTTTTTTTGTTTTATAACTATGCCAACCTCTATTAGTATAAGGTATCAACTTCAAGGGAACAGGGAACCAAGGCAAGCTAGGCTTCATCATCAGTTCCATGAAGCAGGAGGCCACTAGAATTGACCGCACGACCACCACTTTCCAAATGAGTGCCCCTAAATTCGCGCCCGTACCACTATATCGTTTGAAAAATATCTAAATATTGAGGATTTTGCAAATAATAACCTTACCAGTCCAGGTAGGCTGTTGAGTGCTCTATTTGACCTTGTACCGTAAACCCACCTGCATGAAGAAGGAAATCCTGGTCAAACAAACAGACTCTGTCTTTATATCTTCGAATGTTACTAAGAATAGTAGGAGAAAAAGCACCAACGGTTACTCACCTCCCCTCCCTGGATGATTATGATGATGATTCTGCCATTGTTATTACAAGCTAAGTGACTAATCCATGCGAGACTGAAAGGAGGAAGGGAAAGATGGAGGGAGCGAACTGATAATTAAAATTTCAATTAATCTTCGGTGAATTAATTAATCACCTAACCCTATCCTCGCATAATAAAGAAATAAATGCGAATTCCTGCTTGCGGAGATGGACTTAGGTAAACCAGTGAGTAGGAAATAGAGTTTAAATGGGGAAGGTATTCTTACGACCTCGCCAATGGAGAGCGAGAAGACCGATCGATTCGACGATTGGCTCCCAACTCTTTACTCTCTTTTATATGGAAGAAAATCAATATTAATGTGCTTAGCAGTTGGTGTTTGATCGAAATTTTGGTAGTGAGATTTTTAGATACCTAAATTAAAGTTGTAAAGACAATTAGAAATATATATTTTGAAAACGAAAAATATTTTCTTTATTTTTTATTTTTTCCCCATAACTGGTCTAAAAATTCTATAGTTTTGGGTGATAATAGGTTGATTTTTCCAGCATTATTTTGATATAATTGAGTTAGAATTTTTAAATAATCAAGTAGTTAATTTTTTGGAATTTTGGGTGACTGAGGGGTTTTGGACGGTGTTAAATCTGTTTTTACCATCAAAATTCGGATTAAAACATAGTTACATTCAGATTTTGTAAAATAAAAAGGTTTGATTGTTTATGAATAAAAACTTTCGATTCGGGAAAAAAATGATCATCTAGTCGAAATCCTCGAATTTTTAGACATCTCCATTAAAATATAACTTGCTATATGTGTTGAATGCAATTTATGTATGTTTTACTTTAGTTGAGACAATATAAAAGATCTTCCATTTAGATAATCTTCTCCTAAACATCATTATTCATGGTTTTCTTTATAAAAATTGAATTGAACTTGTCACCTCCCGGTTTTGACCCCATTGCATTAGATGTATATGATGTATAAATTGTAAATGATCATGGTGTGGAGCTAAAGGCCAAGGCCCCACCATTGATCGGTTATGCTATGTTTTGGGATTTAAATTTGTCACCGATTGTATATCGGGGCATGTGGCATATATTATGTTGGTCATCATGTAAATATGCCTCTATAAATAATTAAATGAACCCGACCAGCTACAATCGCGGCAACTAAATCGAAAGGGGCATGATTTTCACAAGGATAAGGGTGTGGGGGGGGGATTTGTAAAACCTTGGCCAATGAGAGAGAAATACCCATGTGTCTTATCCCCTTGTGTTATCCAACCACCTTCATTGAATAATGGTTGCTGGTGGTTGAGGCAGTTAATGGTTTTGGGAGTGGGGTGGCAGGACTGTCAGTCCTCACCCACACACACACTCCACCCCTGTTGACTCCACTCACGTAGGAAATTCCACTCTCACCACGATTTTGTCTGTTTTTCTCCTCACGCACAGGCTTTTGGCGGTTTTTGGGTCTCACGCAGACATTTCCTTGGCTCCACGAGTTGTTGAACACCCACGCACTGCAAATTCACGTCCTCCCTGTAGTGATTCACCTCCACGCATAGAATTCTTCCCGGCTTGGTCTCACGCAGCCAAGGGAGAGGGTCGTTTCCACTACCATTCACGTTTTCCTCCCAAAGGAAAACGACTGATTTAATTAGTAGTCGGAATTGGGCGTGGATTTCTCTCACGCGCTGTGTTTTTCCTCTGTATTTGGGAGTCTGGGTAAGTCTCCCTGGTGGTTTTCGTTGCCCAGGATGGGCTATGTTCCCCACGTTGGTTGTGAGCTGTGCTCACTGATACATTTTGGGTTGTTGTGCTTCTCACATTGTTGGTTGTAGCTACTGCGATCTCCCTTACGCTTTGGGGATTATTGTAGAATTGCTGGAGAGTCATTTTGGCCACGATAGGGCCAAGAATGACTCAGAATTCGTTTTCCCTGGTTTAAGCTGTGATAGCTAAATTGTTTGCCTGAGTGCAATGGTTGGTCTTCGGACTATGAGAGGAGCAAGGATGTTGGCTTAGATTTGCTTGATAAACCTGGTGGCTGGAAACCACACAGACAGAGCTAGAGGGCTGGCCTTCTTCTCCATCACCCCTGAATAGCACTGGAAGGGAATGCAGGGCCTGAGGGACTGTGTAGCAGAGAAGGGACTGATTCCTTGTGTTGGGTGTGTTTGGGTGTCTTAGAGGTCAGGCTAGTTCTGGTGTAGGTGTTCTTGGCTCTTTAAGGGGCTCACCAGCTTAGCAATTTGCCTTCTCCAACTCCCTAATGGCCTGATAAACCCAACTCGGTTGGCTTGGCTGTGTGTTTTGTGTATCCTTGGCTATGTGTAAGCTTGCTAATTCCCTTACTCCTTGGAGAATCATGCCCAGCTCGGGGGTGGCAACGCTGCTGAGAGATTAAGGAGCACACTGGCCTATGGTTGGGTGGAACGTTGTAGCGACGTAGCTGGTTGCGGAAGGAGTTTTCATAAGATAAGTGATCTTGTCTATTTTACTTCTGCAGCTGTAAATTCTGTTAATGAAAATGATGAACATGTTAAATGAATGCTTGCTTAAATGTATGATGTTTCCGCTGTGCCTGATAGATGTTTGCATCTGTGCATGATAAATGTTCATGTGTGTATGTTTAAGCATTATGTTTTAGCAATTTTATGAATGTACATGTTCATGGGGCTCTTAGCCCGTGTGTTTGAAGCTTGTAGTCGCGTCCTCTTCGCCGGTCGGAGGCATGGGGACGTGATAGAACTATTTCTTCTTAAAATAAATCAACCATTGTACTTTTAAAGTACTAGTGTTTTTCTTATAAAATAAAAGAATGATTTTATTGTACTTGCAAAGAAATTTAAGTTGGAATATTGACTTGTATTATTGTTAATTATCATAATATGTTCGATCATGACACATTTTAACTATAAGGGATTGTGGGTGTGGAAGTTGTTTATTTTTTTCACTAAAATGGTTAAGATTGAATTAAATGGAGAGCCACGGCCAAAGCCTAAAGCAACCAATAAACCAAAATTACAAATGCCAAGTTTATGGGAAAAGTTGCTAGATGCCTTACAATACCGACGAGAAATTTATAGATGCATCAAAGCCAAAATTTCATTACATAATGGCTTTCTTTCACAGCCAAGAAAAAGACAGAGCCACCAGGATCTTAAAACAACAGTCAAATGGAACTGAGCTTTAGGAAATCGAGTTTGTTGCTAGCAGCATGGAATGAGGCGGTCAGGAAGTGTCGATCACCGCTACAATTTACTTCTTCGCTTCCAGAGCCACTTTCTCACACTCTGCAGCTACACGTCTTTGTTTTCAAGACTAGTCGATCAAGCCTACACATTATCGCGGGAGTCTCTTCTTCATCGTTGCCAGAGTTCCATTTTGAATGACGACAAAGAGCCCACCAGCTCATGGAATGGGATGGAGGACCATGGGTTTTTCATTTAAAATTAAAAAACCTTGATCTAACTTGTAGCCCTTATTTTCCATCTTATCTGCTTTTGGTTTAATCCAGGCAGAATGTGGAAGATTTGGAACTTGGAGAAGCACTGTAGAGTTTTGCGTATCCATTCTAATATCATGTTGAGGCTGGCATTTCCAAAATGATTCCCTGAATACAATATTTTGATCAAAACTTGCGAGTCCCCAAAGATTTGGTCCTTTGTGATTCCCTTAGCCATATCCAACTGGAAACCCTTGAGTAGAGCAAGAGATTCAACATGATTGTTTGTACAATTGCTTAATCCCTAGCAAAAACTAATGTATAGAGTTTCTTCGGAGAGAGAAGATTACCCCGCCTACTCCTATGGCTTCAGGGTTCCCTTTGGAAGCACCATCAAAGAAAATGGTTGCTTTGTTTTGATGCTTCCACCAATGCTGGAAATCCAAATCCGATTGTATAAGAGTCCAGGCTGGCTTGGAAGTTGGACGCTTTCCAATGATTGTCTTCTTGTCAGGCTTTAAGGATCCAATCCAAAGGTGATCTACTGAAGCGAGAGGGGGGTCCAAATATTTCCTTACTCCTTATCATGTCCAAGAGAAGGGACTTAGCTTTAGCACCCACTTGAATTGGTGTATGGCGTTGGTTGTTGAAGATGGTGCTATTCCAAGCTAACCAAATTTTCCAGCAAATTATTTTCAGAAGATTCAGTGAAATACTTTTCCAAAATGGCTTGCTAGATAGAGAAGAAGGAGAATGATTCTTCCAAGTAGAGAACAACGACATGATTGAGATCTGAGAAGGGGGGGGTATTCAGATCCTGAAGTGATATAGTCTACATAGAGAGAGCAAAGTGGCAGTCCATAAAAAGGTGATATATGGTTTCCAAACTGCTACAACAAAAAGGGCAGTGATGTGGTCCCAAGAATCCACATTTAACCTAATTTTCCCACGGTAAAATTTTTCTATGCATTAAAAGTCATTTGAAAATTTTGATTTTGGGGAGGCTAAACAAATTCCGGACTATTTTCCAAAGAGAAGGAGTGTGGAGAGGTGCCTTGCTACTTTGCTTGCTACTTTGTAACACTCTTAATCCTTGGGTTGCTGAGTAGTTTCTCATTTACCCCCAACCCCACTTATCTTTAATATGAAGATGCAGGCATGCCAGTCCTGTAAGAGATGAAAGGAGGAGATTATTTTGAGGAAGAAGGAGATCTAGAACTTCTAGAAGGGTCCACGCCATCCAATTTCCATGCTTATCCCATTGAGAAATGTTCGTCGGAGTAATCAAGCCTCTTTGGGTGAACCAATTCCTAAGATATGAAAGGGAGGTTGAGTTCTCAAGCGAAGGAAGACCCTTGATGTTATCTGCCCAAAGCTGAGTTTTAAGACCATTCCCAAGGATTTCATACATATGTTGATGAAAAAAAATTATTCCTGCTCTGCAAAGGTTCCAAATTGAAGTGCCTTTGGGTATTCTGTCAACTTGCATATTGTGCATTGAGGTCCCTTTTAAGTATTTTTTCCTCAAAAGTTTACTTACAGGATGAGCACGATTGGAGAATAGATTCCAAAGAATTTTTCCGTCCAGGGCCATGTTTACCAACTAAGGATATCTTACCTGCAGTCCACCATCAATCAGAGGTCTTTTGACAGTGTCCCAACTTACAAGGTGGAATTTGTCTTGATTTCTTTTTCCTCCTTTCTAAAGGAAATCTCTGAGAAGACGGGAAACTTGATCCATAATTGATTTAGGAGCTAAGAGCATGGAGGATTGGTAAATAGGAAGAGAAGAAAGAAAATATTTGATCATAATCAATTTTCCTGCATAATTGAGACAATGACCTCCTCAAGCGACAATTTTGATTCTAATCTTCCTAAGAACTTCTTCCCAAAGAGTGGGTTTGACTGATCCCAAAGAGAGAGGGAGGATTAATTTTTTCCCAAGAATCATACCCTGGAAATCCCAAAAGGTGGGTTATTCGAAGGATTGAAGTTTGGTCAACATTCCAACCGTAAACTGCACTTTTCCTATTATTTACCATGGTTCCTAAAGCTTGATAGTAATTTTGGATTAGTTTTTTAAAAGCTCTGGCAATCTTTAAGGAGGCACCTCCCAAAAAGAGTGGGTCATCAGGGAATAAAGTATGATTTAGAGAAGGGAGGCCTTTCTCCAAATGAATTCCTGGAATTTTTCCTTCTTCTCTGTCTTCATCCATATTCTTGCTCAAGGAATCAACCAACAAGATATATAGGAAGGAGGAAAGAGGACACCCTTGGCGAAATCCTTGTGTAGCTTGAAAGGAACCTGCAGGCCTTCCATTTACTAAAGGAGCAATCCAGGGTTTATCAATGCAGGCATTGATCAAACTTATAAAATATTTATTGAAACCAAAGGAGGAAAAAACTTTGTATAAATACGAGTGCTTAACTCGGTCAAAGGCGTTTGCCATGTCTAGTTTTATAAGCATATATTTTTCTTTTATGAGCTTGCTGGAATGCAAGGCTTCCTGAACTAAAATCACATTGTCCATGATTTGTCTTTCTTTTATAAAGCCTCCCTGGTTTGGAGAGAACAACTTATCAAGCAAGGGTTTGATTTTGTTATCTAGGAGTTTGGAAATAATTTTATAAGAGGTATTACAAAGTAAGATGGGTCTAAACCTAGCAAAAGAGCCTGGGTTCGTTTCTTTGGGAAGCAGAGCAACGAAAGTGGAATTGGTGCAACCTCCTATCTTGGATTTTTGGTGAAATCCTCTAATCATTCGAGTAAGATCATACTTGATTATTGGCCAACAAGCTCTATAAAATTATATTGTAAATCCATCCAGACCAGGGGCTTTGTTTGGCTTTGTAATACTCCAAAATTTCGTAAAAATTTAAAAATTTTCAAATAACATTAAATGTTTGCAATCGTCACTACTGAGGAACATTTAACTGTTAACAGTTAACCTAAACAGGCTTAAACTAGAACTAATTATTTTGTTAATTTCTAGTTCTGCATACTTAATTGTTTGTTTTTGTAAATCATTGTTAATGATTTGATTTAGCGGGTTATGATTTGGAACAACAAGAATTGAAACATCTGTTTAATTACTAGTGCTAAGTTTGCTTTACTGTTTTGTGAAAATATGAAGAAACTTCAGTTGAGATCGAGGCTTACTTAGCTTTTTAGATAAAGTAGTGAAGTGATGCTTCTTTTACAGGTCCTTTATAGGTAAGACGCTTTGTCACCAGTTTCCAGGCCAAGATTATTATCTCAACTAGTATAAAATATAATGTTTATTTATTTTACAGCTTTGAGCAAATAAATGAGGTATCGTTGATCTGTATGTATTTATGTTTTAATTAGACTTCTAGTAACATAAGTGTCTAGTAAATTGAACATAGTTTAGTTGTTCTTCCATTGCTTCAACTATAACTCGTTCATCTAATTTTTATCAGTCTATTATCAGTTTAGTTCCTGTATGTAATTCTAGTGAAGGGTAATTGTTTAGCAGATCCCTTTTTTAATTTATTACTTGATGTCAAGGTAATTCAAGAGTATTTGCTTTTCAACAACAAACGAGTTAAATGAACTTAGGAAAACCTCGAATCTAGGTAAAGTCATAAAGTAAAATGATTGATATTCACACATGGAATAAAACGTAGTGCGTAAGACATTTTCCCAACTGTTATAGTACTTACTAACTAGAAATGTAATAATACAAATTTTATATCTTTAAACTGTAGTATTACTGCTTTCTGTGAAAGAATAAAATGATTATTTTATATAAAAACTATCCAACTTAACCCTTGTATGATCTCCATTTCACAAGGGGGTAAACAAATCTAAGTTTTAATATCTAGACTAACAAAAACAAGCTATACATCTTCCTATGTTTGCAAACTCACATACATAAAGGATTAAGTCTTTTATGAGTTCTTTTTACAATTCTATGATTTCTCACAAAGTGTTATGGTTATGCAAACCAATATTGAAGAATTCTTTACACAAGTGTTTACCCATTTCCAAAGATTATAAGACATGAGTTAAACCCTAGTGTGTGTAATTAGCACCTCCATACATTATTCGTTTAGGGTTATAATATGCACATTATAATGTAACAGTATTGGAAGTTATGACAAAGGTTTTAACCAAAGTTTCGTTATAAAATGCTATTGTATGCAGGCAGCTCCAAATAGGTCTCGAACTATATTACCAAGACCCACATTTCACAAATAAATCTGAAGCCACGTGGTCTATGCATGATGTTTAGGCTTTTGTTGACTTTGTGGTTCAATATAAAACTACCGTAAACCCTAAAATTCGCATTTTACCTAACTTCTCGTCTTTGTTGTGGAGTGGGTGAGCCGCAAGATCATGGCCGCATGGCCTTACTGTCACTCCCTTGACTCTGTATAAGCCTCCTTGCCATTTCATTCTTCTTTTGTGTAAGATATTTATTTGGCCACTGCCTTTCGTTCTGTGGGAGAACCCTCTGTCACCATTACCATTTCTCTGTGTGAAAGTGGTCTTCATTGTCGTTACTTTGCTTCTGCGTGAACTAATCTTCAAGCACTGGTGCAGTGAATGTGAGCACGACTCTTGAACTGTCGTAGTGTGGTTTTGACTGTCTATTGAGTGTTCTGGTTGAGTGTAGGGTTTAACTATCTTCACCGCCCGATTTCTACTATGTGAGCTTTTACTCTATCTCATCGTGGTTTTGGTTTTCAAGTTGGCACATTTCGTGTTGGGGTTTTCTTGACAAAGCTTCCATCGTTGCTCAGCGTAAAGGTTTTTGGTGGCTATGGTATGTTCTTGCTACCCAGTACGACCGAGGTCGAATTCTTCAGGTGAGAAGTTTTTCCTTGCAGCTTATATCTATTTTGCATTTGTACACAAGTTATTACTTTGTCATCGAACAATATTTCTCATTTAGTGTTTTATATACTTGTGCAGGTTTTCATGTGGATACTCTAAGCTGGAATACGCCATAAAAATTTCATGCCAGGATTCAGGCTTTGTGTCCATACGGGTAAGCCTCAGTCTCGCTTGAGGTTTCTCCTGCACTGGTGTATGGTGTTTTTAGTTGATTCTATCGACTTGGATCTTGGGTTACTGCTCAGTCGTGGCTACATTATGTTGTGTTTGTTTTGGAAGGCCATGTGGCCGATACTGTGATGTATTAATATGAAATCTTTTTACCTAGGGGTTGTTTCGTGTTGGAAAACTTGGGGCTTTCATGGCCATAGTTTTGATTTCAATAGAGTTATTTTGTACAGGATTTTAAGCCGTGTCCTAAGTTGTAAAAAGGCCATTAGGCTGTAACTGATATGGTTACAGTAATGGTTAGGGTTTTAAATACCGATTTAAATTTTTAATAAGCTTTTAAGCTTACTATTTCGTAACTTCTATACTTGATAATATATATACTGTGTTTTTAAGAAGATGATGGCAACTGTGAGATTCTTATTGGTTCTGGTTTTTCTTCAATTCTGTTTAAATTAACCTAAACAGATATTATTGTTACTGTAAATTGATATTTATTTTGATTATGTTTAAAAGTGAAATGAACTTTTTAGACAGTTGGTTTTTAGAATATAATTTGATTTTTAATGTCAATAACAATTACATAAGTAAGTAGATGTGAAGAAAGGTTGATTCTACAACCTAAGTCTTTACTGTATTTTTTCTGGGTTAAAATATGTTGAAAGGTTTTTATTTACTTTTTAGTTTATATTTACCAAAACAGTTTTTAATACTATTCCCAGTGGAAATGTATTAAATTTTGTATATTCATATAATGAATAATTGTGGTATACAAATGAAGAAATGTATACGTTAAATTAATTTTGGGTAAAATTGTAAAACCCTTTTGGTAGTAAAAGAGAAGGTAATGATATTCCTGATTTTGACAGTTTATTCAATATAGGTTTTATTTATAAAACCCTAATGAATTTTAAATTATTACATAGTTAGTATTTGATTGTAATGTTATTCTAGTTTCATTTTACTTAGATTAATGATGAAATTATCTCAGTAAAATTCTAGCCTTATTTATTGTTCCTTTAAGTTAATCCTGCTTATTTACTTTCTGTTTTTATAATCTCTTTTAATTACTATAATAATAGACTTATAGTAAATAGTCTATCTACTGTGTAAGCAAAAGCACAGACTAAGTATATTTATACTTTTAAATCTTTCCTAAGACAAATTTGTTTATATTATTACAAAATACTCTGTCTAAAAAAACATTTAAAATAGAAAGGAAAAACATACATATGAATAACTCTTATGAAACCCGTAGAAGGTGATAAAACACAGTCATGCATACTTCATTCGATTCTTTATCTGAATTTAATCTAACCTACTTACTAGAGTACTACATTGAAAAAGGTGTGGAAAAATACAGTTAGGTATTTTTTTTTAATCCATGAGTAAAACTAGAAATTCTTCTAATCATTTATCCTAATATATATCTAATCCAGCATTTGACTATCTTTTCACAATAAAATCTTTCATTAACTCATACTAACAACAACAAAACAAAAGCATAACACATTATTGCTTAAACTCATTCCTTCTAGATGTAAATATGCAATTAGAAAACTAGATAAATCATGTAGAACCTGGAAATGTAGAGGAGGTGACAATAGCTTAAGGAACCTGTTCCTCCCAACAAACTCCTAAAGAAAGCTGAACTGCAAATCTCAGGACCCCCGACCTTGTCTCCTGGTCCACCTGGTAGAAGTACTGGGTGAGAGATGTAGTTTAGTAATCATCTACAACTCTACCGAGTGTTCATTAGTAAATTTGTTCTGCATGCAAAAGTATGAACTCAGCTTAGAATCGCTGCACTAGTTCAGATCTTCAACACTTTTCACTCAAAACAAACTTCAGCTAGTCCCCTCCATCGAATTTTCTTGTGCACTTCATTCACTCATAATGTTCACAAGTCAAGAATGAGCAGCCTCAACTGTCTTCAATGGGAAGTTTTATTAGCATGCCTAGGTCTTTTGGGTCGGTTTTCATTTAATGAGCCACCTACTCTTGTTCCGCTTTCTTGGGGAACATGACCACAAAAATAGGGAAGTTGCCTCCTGCAACAACTAGAAGTAGTTTGAGGATGATGTCAAGTGTCAATTTGCTCTCAACCCAGCCTACTCCACCAAGTGACCAGTAAAACACTCATTTAACAGCTTCCTTAAGCTGTTGTCTCATCTTTCATTTATTAATTAATAAAATATTCAAAAATTACATTCAATTATCCTTGACCCCCACTTGGTCATTAATTACAAACTTTATAATAAAATATAACATAATGTTTCTTAAAACATAAAATGTTTTGCAAATTGGGGCATGTGACAGGCTCCATTGACCATATCACATTGATGGTTTCTTCTTCAAAGAAAGGATTCAAGAGATAACGATTGCCAGGGAAATTAACCAGAGCATGAATATGAGAAGGGAAATCAACGTTTACCTCCTTGTATGAATGACCATTCTCCATATACAAGGCGTGGAAATAAGATTATGCAGCCTCTTTGATTTTTTCAAACCCCATGATTGCGTCTCCCGCTGGTGAAGTGCTCTAAAAAATATGATTGCGGGATTGTCTGGCTTTGGATTGCTTGTGAAAGAAGGCGGTGATATGATCACTTGCTTGTAGCCACAAACTGCGGGATTTCAATCTCCAATATTATTCCTCTTGGAAAAGAGTTCAGAAAACAAAGGATTGAGCTTGTTGCTCCTTCACTAAATCAAAGGGAGTGATGTATTTTTCTTCTAATTCCATCTGCAAAGAAGACAGTTCCTGTAAAGCTTCTTTTATGGAGCAGGAGGGGGTTTTGGAGTCTTTTTTAATGAAGTCCTTTAAAGCATGTTTTATGATTTTTAGCTTTTGTTCCCAAACAAAACTCAGAAAGCCTCTGATAGGGGAGTCCCAAGCTTTGGAGGTTGTTTCCCAAAATCCTTCCTTCTCGATCCATAGTGGGTTGAATTGGAACGGGTTTGGTCTTAAAACTTCCTCATCTTTTAAGTGCAAGAGAATTTGCTTGTGATCTGGAGCAAGCCTGGGTAGAATGTTTGACAAAAATATTTTTCTTTCTAAAAAAAGAGAACTTTGGATTAAAAAACGATCAAGTCACGCCAAAATATGGTGTGCTCCTATTCGATTATCAGACCAGGTGTATCTTCCTTGATTGGGATTAATATCTACAAGGTCCCATTGCTGAATCCAATCTTCTACAAAATGGAGCATGCGATCTCGTCCATTGTTTCCCCTTTTTTCTCTTTGGGGCACATCACTATATTGAAGTCTCCTGCTAGAATAATATTCACACGGGTATAGATCTCTATAAAATCTGCAAGAGTGTTCCAACATTCTTTTTTCTATGTATAGTGAACATGCACGTATAGGTTGAAAAAAGCAAAAGTTAATTTGCTTTGAAGGTGGTGAAGTTCAGTGAAAATCCAGTGTTATGTTGCAAAAGAGTTTTTAAGGAGAATTCCTCCTTAGACCACAATGTTGCTAGCTCGCCAGAGGAACCTCTTACACTTACCGCTTTTCCATTAGTCTTCTTCCATTTGGTTCTGCTTATGAGAAGGAGATATTCCTCGTCTATTTTGGTCTCTTGGAGCATGAGGATATATGGAGGGTCAATTTTGAGAAGATCCTTAACTGCATCCAATTTTGAAGGGTTCCCCGTTCCTTTGCAATTCCAAGAGACCGGGATCATTGCTTACTTGGTAAGGAAGGAAGTAGCCTCCTGTATGGGCCTTTTTCCAGGTGCTTCTACCGTATGCCATGTCTATGGTGCTTTGGCAACCTTGCATATTTTGTCTTTCAACCTCCTCTTCTCTTGATTCTTTATTAGATTTCCTTCATGCTTTCCTTGAGGACCTCTCCAAGATGTCTTCCTCTGAGGAAGAGACTCCTTCTGGGGGATTTCTTTTTATCATATCAACATATGAGTGCGATGAGGACCCTTTTTTATGAGGGGAAGAATGGGTTAAGGTGATGGGTTGTGAATGAACCGGTGGTTCCACTTATTCCTTCTCCTGTTGTTCCAGTTGTTCTTCATTTTCCATGTCCTCAGGTTCAGAGTGTGCACCCCAAATGCTTAGGGGTTCATATTGATTTCTTGAGGCTTCTACCCTAGGAGGAGGTCCATCGCTTGCATGGTCCTTCCCAGCAGAGAGTTTCCCATTCCCTAGAGGGTTTCCTTTCCCTTTGGTATTCGGGGTGGATTTTTTCATAGCCCGTTTCTAGACTTTCTTCCACTATTCTCCTTTAGAGTTTTCAAGAATTTCCTCTACCTTTTTTTTGTAATGTCGAGCAAAATCGTTGTATTTGTGACAATATCTACGTTTAAAAGGAAGTTGTTCATAACATAGCTCTTGAATGTGAGACCACGGTTAAATTTATTGCTTTTGGTAATCCTATTTCAAGATCCACCTCTACACATATCCTGGTCCAGGTTTATTGATCTCATCTTTCAGCCTTATCAATATATCTTCCCAGAGTATTCCTGATGGCCTCCAGAGATTCTGGATTCCAACAATGTAAAGCGATGTGGGGGAGTCGAACCCAAACAGGCACCGCCAAAGGGACATCCTGGTTTGGATCAAAATCGGGGGTCCATTTGTTCAAATATAGTCCTCGTGGCCCCATGAAATAGGGCCTATTGCTAAATATTAGACCCTGATCTGCTGAACTTTCGAATACGAAGACAAAATATCCTTTCCCAATCAAATGACTTCGAAATTATTTTGTTTTGAGAGGTTTCCAATTCCATTGGATATAGGCTTCAATGGTTTTCGGGGAAGGCCATAAGCCCATGAATTGTCCAATGACTCCTTTTTCTGAGAGGTTTAAAGTCATTTTGCAAGGCCGCTCTTTCGAGAGAGCTACCGTGGGGATGCTGGCAAGTTTTTTTACACATTTATGTTGGATCGAACTTGTTGGCCACTTCCCTTGAGTTGCCACCAATTGCTTGAATAGAGAGAGCTCTGGAGGGACTAGAGAAGAAGGGGGTGGAGGAGGATCAAATCCTCCCCTTGAGGCCATGGACTAAGCAACGACGAAAAACCCTAGCGCGCAGGTGGAAGAAGTTGGTCATCCGCTAAAGTGTTGAAAGTTGTTTATAACTCTGAAGGATAACAGGAATTAATATATGCTTGAGGACGGGGAAAGACATTTAACAACTAAGCTAAAGTTCTAAGGTCTCGCTCTTTTGTGTGTAAGGTATATTAATATCTTAGTGATAATTAGAGATTCCATGATGATTGTTCGACAAATGAGAGTGTTGTAAGATGCAAATTCTCTAAGCCTTTTCAAATTAATAGAAGGAATTCAAAGATTTGTTGACTATTTTGAGCAAATATCCTTCTTTCACATCCTTCATTATTTAAATTCCAAATAAAATGCAATGGAAAACAAGGGTGTTCTTTTAAATCGGGGTCAATTGTTCCAAAATGAGGGAGAAATTACTATGGAATATATTCCATGACTATCACAACTTTATGTAGTCTAAACACACTCAACATAATTATGGGCGTGGCAAGTGAACTCAATCAACATGCAAAGGCACTTAATACACCCCATAATCCCCCCCCCCTCTCAGTACTCTTGCATTAGGTTGACATGCTTGAACCTTTAATGGAGGGAGGAATAAGTCTATCCAACAACAATGGGATAAAGGATTACAAAGTTGTTTCAAAGTTTTGTACTGTGTAGGCAAAGGGCAACACAAAATGGTTAATCACCCTCTCACATAGACGTTGAAGAAATGGAATGTGATTGCAGCATGGAGAATAAAGAGTAGCCAAAGGTCAAGCGTAGGCAGGTTAAGGCCTTTTTTGACCTAGAAGATTGGGGTTTTGACGCACCCTCCTAATTGTTTGTCACTCTTAAATGCTATGGAGAACAATGCTTGTGACATAGTTGAATATTGTCAGCTAATTTGTTAGTTCAATCGCTAGTTCAATTTTCTATAAGGTAGATACAAAGAGATGTCTGAATTTATGGTTTGATTGATTACATTTCCATTTACTAATCACACTTACTAATGCTGCTATAATGAATGACTGAATACTTACTGTTGTTATTCATTTGCACATAGTCATGTTGTTATACTAATGTGTTAATATGATATTTACACATGCACCCTGTCGTTTACATTTAGGAATAAGGCATACATTTGGGTGATTATATTGTTGCGATACAACATTGTCTTCAAAGTGGGCATATTAATGAGATGATGACTATTGATGCCTTGAATTATTGTTAAAACTTCATGTTTTACTTGGATAATTATCTATCTCACTACATATACTATTGCACTTAAGTTTTTGGGTTGTGGCAAATGCTTATGCTTGCACTTGATTACACATATGTTTTGTTGGCTAACATTTGAACACATCGACACTATAATAACAACTCCTATTCACCTTTTCATACTCCATTAGGCATTGATCACTAACAATTTCGAAAGAGAACATTTTGTCTTAGTGTCTGCATATTGAAAATAGGGCTCTCCCCTAGGAGGCTTAGTCTTTTGAAGAAGTTGGGGACAAGCGACTAAGGTGACAGTGGTCACTTTCACTTATATGCTTATCGGTGTCTTAGACTGCTATTTCAACTGATAACACATTTTCATAAATTTGTATTATATTAATTCCATTTACTTAAATGACGAAGTAAAATAAATGCTATAAAAACTTGAAATATTTTATTTATTTAAAAATAATAATTAATTTCAAATTCATTGTATTTTTCTTTCTTTCTTGGTCTATACATATAGATAAATTTATATTGTGTTGTCTTCATTAATGAACTACTTAACTTTAGATTTAATTAATTTAAGAAGTTTTAAATTTGAAACAAACTATTAAAAAAGCACTCATATTAAAACATGTCATGGTATAATCATTTATTTGTAAAAATACCACATTGTCAACTTATATATATATATATATATATATATGATGTTGGTTAACCTCCCCTCATACCAAACTTTGTTCTATCGGACCTAAAGAAATGAATTACTTAGTTTGTTTTAAAATTGTATTTCTATGCTCAAAGAGCTTGGAGAGAAGCGTCCCGAGCTCACTATAATTTTGACAAGTTAACAGGCTAGGAAGGTTGTGATTGCAACAAAGATTATGAAACTGAGATCTAATGTGGGTATACACATGGCATTCTAAGAGGAAGTGTATTTCAACCTCAATGTTCATATTCTCACAGAGATGGCAGATCCTTTCCACCCATGGTGTTTTAGGAACTGTCCAACGACCAGTTTCACTATGTAGCTCATGAGAGTTCGTTCTTATCTTGGCTATATTAATTTTTTTCTTTGAACTAGTTAAAACTGAGAGATACTTTTGATCGTATAGAGTAGGGGGTTGATTACCTCCTTATAATACCTTAATGTTATTTTATCCTCTAAATCTTTCTCACACCACATTTTCTCCTTAAATTTAGAAGTAACAATATTTTTAATGTTATTAATATTTTGCAATGCAACATTTTAGTCGATCTCCCAATGGTTTAGCCAAGCCCTGGTATATTTATACCAACCTTGTTTGATCCTTAGGTGGTTTTGGATGGAATTTAAAGCTAGCTTAGGAAGTCTATGGTCTCCCATGTTATTGATTTTGTGCTTGTACAACAGGAGTCTAACCATAGCTAGGCTCTCGATAGGGGAAAGACCTACTTCTATAAGGAGAATTGGGTAGGGTGTATTGCTTTTAATTTTGAGGTTATATGTTATAAAACGCTTTTGGATTTGCTCAATCTTTCTCCACGCTTCTCTAGATAGGCTGCAACCCCAAACCTCCCACCCATACAAAAGAACATGAGTGACTAAAGTTTCAAAGAGGATCTTCTTTATCCCACATCACAAGGTTTGCTGCTTTACAATTATTTTCAAAACCAAAATAAGTTTTCCACCCTCCATTAATCCTTTTCTTAATGCTATAGTTCCAGTTGAGCTTGTGATGAATATCAATTCCTAGGTATTTGTAAGAAGACACTTCCTCCAGGTTGTTATTATCATACACAAAATTGACGTAAGTGTCCTTCTTGGATTTGATAAACATAATTTTTGTTTTTTCAGTGTTAATAGTCATATCCATGGAAGAGCAAAAATCCTTAAGAAGTCTTAGTTGCTTATCAAGATCAAATGGACAACTTGCCATAAGAACAATATCGTCAGCATAGAGAAGAAGGATGATGACTATTCCGTCTAAGATCGTGCCAGCACAACCTGCTTCCTCTAAAAAACCTTCTAGATTATCTATGTAAATGCCAAAAAGGGCAGGGGAGAGGGGGAAACCTTGTTTAACTCCGATATTGCACTTAATATCTTTCGACCACCCCTTGTTGGTCTTAAACTTGGCAATGACATTCTCCTATAACCTTATAGCGGTCGCTCTCAACTCGAAAGGAACCTTTAGCTCTTCTAATATATTCCATAGGTTATCTAGGTACTGTATCGAAAGCCTTTCTAAAGTCCACAAAGCAACAAAAAATATTGGATTTATCATTACGACATTCCTACACAATTATCCTAAGCGTAACGAGGTGGTCCGTTGTTGAGTGTTTCCTTCTAAAACCCGCTTGGCCTTTAGCCCGCTTACCCTCACTTTCAAGCCATATGATATATATATAAAATTTCCATATCAATTAGGTCACAACATCTAAAACAAAAATTTTAATAATTGCATTGTGGTAAATAGGTATTTCTGTCATAAAAAATAATTTAAAGACATACCAATTTTAGGCATATCCAACATAACAAGGGGAATTTTTTAATAAGATATGTGAAAAGGGTAGTGTGGAATACAATCACCACATGTATGATTGCTAGTATGATTAGGTATGGTTAAATGAAGTTATGATGACTAGTATGATAATGGAGTGCTTTCATGTTTCCTTGAAGGTTGAATGAAAGATGTTCATAATTTCTAATGCCATTTGGTATATGATTTGAATAAGCAAAAATTTATTGGCATTTTGAAAGTGGAGTTTTATCTTACTTGGGAGATTCTCCACTTTAAATTTAGGAATGATTGCTAGTATAATTAGGCATGGTTAAATGAAGTTATGCTGACTAGTATGATAATGGAGTGCTTTCATGTTTCCTTGAAGGTGGAATGAAAGATGTTCACAATTTTTAATGCAATTTAGTATATGATTTGAATAAGCAAAAATATATTGGCATTTTGAGAGTGGAGTTTTTATCTCACTTGGGAGTTTATCCACTCTAAATTTAGTGTCACAATTTTCTTGCTTGCTTCCATTTTATGTGAATGTTTTTAATGTAATGCGTATGTTATTAATTGATTATAACATAAGTTTTTGCAATGTTCTTTCCTATCCACATTTTTACATGCATCAAATCCTTGTTTAAGGGAAATGCATAATCTCTCCCATAAGAGAGCCTTGTAGATCATTGGTTTGTGTGTTTACAGACAAAAGTTGGGTTGAAGTTCATATGAGTCTACAAAACCATTAGAACATATTGCAAGAAAATATTGTGCCCGATTTATGCTAAACGTATTTAAAGAGGACATAGAAGGTTAGGTCAATTTCCTTAATGAAAACCAGTCCACTAAAAGGGGATGACCACAAAGTTTATGGAAGCAAAAACAACATCCAAGATGTGAGCATTTAATAGAAACATATGGAGCTTGATCTCTCAGGGGTCGGTGAAGAAGGGAAAGTTGAGCAACATATTGATTTGATATCTTCTACTCTTATATTATAATCATGTTCAAGTCTTGAATAAATCATGTCAATCTACTCTTACCTGATGTGGAAAGGATTATCCCTTTGTTTCCATTCCACGAGTTTTTCTAGCACATTGAACACATATTTTGGAAGGTATTGGGTGGGAAGGAGTGTTAACATTTTTTTAGCACCAAGAAAATTATTTAAAAAACATACCATCAATAACATAAAGATTGAACATTCAAACTAAGTGTAAACAAGAGAAGTACAGGGTAAATGAAACCCTGTATCATATCATTAATGGTCAAAATATGATTAAAATAATATATTGTTAGGGTCCTACCCTAACCCTCCTTACTTTGGTAGTTAGTCATGCATTGTATACAACCATTTAGTTGGAATAAGGTCAATGTAAAAGGGCCTCTCTATTAATCAAGAACCACTAGGAAGTTGGTACTTATTAATCATTTGACTATGTAAAGTAGTTTGGGTTTTGGAGATGGGAAGCATATTTAAAGAGCTTTAATGATATGAGTGTTTTGTAGAGAAGTATTGTAACGAAGTTGTACTCAAGTGAATGGTCACCCTACCACAAGAGGCCTGTCAACATTGTTTCTCATAATATAGAAGCTCATTTTCTGGCATATTATCTTTAACTTGTCTCATGTTTCAGGTTCTTTTGTACCTATTATGGTTTATTCATATTTCCCTATTATATGTGGTTTCTAATTTTCATGGGTAAAGAACACCATAAGTTGTATTAGAGATACGTTCCTAAGGCAATAGTACTCTTCCAATATTTCGCACGCGTGCACATACACACACACACACACACACATGAGCTAGAGACTTAGTTCTTACATCTGAAAATAAACATGCGATCTATCGTTCAATGGATAAACCTACAACTAGGGAACACTACATGCAGTAAATACAATTGGTACTTAGTGACATTGTTCTCTCGGTTGGTACACTTGTTGGACACCGCTACAACTCTTATTGGCACCCCTTTGAGTAGTATCGCATTAGACAACACATGCACACAAAATCACTTCCATGTATCCTTGTCTATATCAAAAGTCCCCTTAGGACCCTAAAAGTAGACATCACTCATCTTGTTTCTATATTGTCACCAAGAACACCGCTTGTGAAGATACTCTAGCATGTCTAGGTAGTCGAGTATTACAACTATGGGCAAGGTTGACCCTCCTTAGCTAGCACCCTGAGAGATTGGGTCGAATACTACTATTGGACCATGCAAGTATATAAGATAGTAATAGTGCATGACAATCACATGAACCTAAAAAACCCTTCAAACCCTTATCTTTGCAACATGTTTGTGAAAATTCTTCATTCTGCAAGATCAACCAGTCCAACAATAAAACACTTTATGGGCGGCCAAATGAAATTCCTACATCTTTAAAACTAGCAAGAATATGGGCATTATGTTAATACAATAACATGTAACCAGGAGCACTCACCCTTCCACAAT
>LPNX011002442.1:1362393-1375832 GCA_001517045.1 Pseudotsuga menziesii | reverse complement strand
ATACATATGTATACACACACACACACACACACACACACACACACACACACACACACACATATATATATATATAACAAACTTTTTTGTGATCCCGAAAACCCTTATTTATGACTTTCCTTGAAAGAGTCCTTACCTCATGCTAATCATTTTGATATATATCACTTAAGCTTTTTTTAATGACCGCAACCCTTACCTTGTCAATGTTCCTATTATTCAGCTTCCATGGTACATAACCGCAACCAAGCTAGCATGGAGAATGCCAACTAGAATTCATCACACTCAAATTAGACCCACCCCCCTCAACCCTCATCCACCCATGATATTGAAGCATTGACATTCGCAGTCATGACCAATAATCAAAAGTTGACCACCTTTCCATCCAAGTGACAAACAATGAACAATTGACAAACACCCTTACCCAACATGTTGAATATGCTCCCCCATTTGATACTCCAACCAATCAAGTTACCATGGTCATTAAAGATCATGGTTCTCACACTCTCTTCTCGAAAACCCAACCTCACTCCTTTGAGTATAAACATAATTGAACCATCTCCCAAAGATTAACATTTGCAAATTTGATGGCTCTGACCCCTCGGGTTGGGTGACCCAAATGGAACATTATTGTGATGAACCAATATGGCTCACTTAATAAATATCCAAAATAGATATGCAGGTACAAGAGAATCCATACAAGAATATATTTGAATAATGAATAAGAGATTATCGAAAATACAAATCCTAAAGGCACTTATAGCAATTGTTATTGAAGGGATGTGTCGTTTAATTATTATTTTTTACTATTTATCATTTATTATTATAATTTATTATTTGTCATTTATTATTATTATTATTTAATATTTATATATTTTATATATTTTATGTTTGTTACATTGCCTTCTCCTTAAAAATGCTTTATCCTTAAAGCATAATTTGGAAAATTGATCTATTTTTCTAGATTGTAACGTCTTCTCATGAACTTTTATGCTTGTAGTTACATTATTTGATGACACATGACGTGGTAAAAGGATCAAACCACCCTAATTCAATTTTTTGTAGCACGACATGAAGATGACTTCCTTGACGTTGTTTGTTATAATTGGGATGATGATATTGTCTCTCAATCTCTTGTGAATCTTGATTGTTGGAACTCTCTTCAACTTTAGATGTTTTTGATGATTGAACTCGATCTATGTTGGTTTCTTTCCTCGAGGTCTGGATTTTTTAACTGGAAGCTTCTCTATTTTAACTGGTCCAGTTAGTGTTTCTTTACTGCTAATTGATTCTTTTTGGTAAATTGTTCGATCTTTTTTTTTGTGGTTTCTTCTCATTCTTCAGCTTCTTGATCTATACAAGTAAGTTTTGATTATGTCGCTTTAAAAGTAAGAGTGCTTCCTTATTATCTCACTTGTTGTCTTTATTTTTTTATTCTAAACTATCCATTTGATTGTCCTTTAATATTTTAATTCGAACAAGCAACCTTTGATTAAGGTTCCTTAATCGGGAGTGGTCTTCGTCTTTTTCAGATAATTTCTTTTCGAGATCTTTATTTTCTTATTCTATTTTTTTTTTTTAAACTAGTAAATTTTGACTATACTTTTTTAAGCGTGATATTTCTTCATCCTTCTATCATAATTTCTTCTCAAAGTCTTGATTAGTCTGATCGAATGCTCGGTTTTGTTTTTTTATGCAATGAATTTTTTTGTGTGTAACTCATAAAAAAATTCCCCTTCTTAATATAAAACTATAATTGTTTATTGTTCGCTTTATAATGTCCCAATTCATCCTTTAATTCACACACACACACACACACACACACACACACACACATATATATATAACTCAAATGGGTAATTTTTATTTTTATGAAAGATCACAGGTCTGTTTTGGCAAATGCCAATCAACCGATTACATAATCAAATAGGAATACTTCAAAAGGGCTAGTGACTACACAAAATATTACAGAGGGAGGGAATATCCTATTAAATCAAATTACAACTGAATGTATCACATTTAAGGAATTGGATGGAAATAATTGGATTCTCCGTTGATGCTAAGAAATCCTTGAGGCAGAAGGCATGCTTTATTAGCGAAGGCATATGTAAGATTATTTAGATACCGAAGGATGTGAAAAGAAGCGGCCATGTCAAATTCTTTCAATATATTCCAAATTCTCTGCAGAGATTTATTCAAGGTAGAATTATTGAAGCTATCAACTGAATTTAATGCTTTAATCAACATCTCATAATCACCAAAAAATTGAATGGACTTGTATCCTTTCTCCTTAGCAAACTGACTAGCCATGAGGGGAGGCTATAACTTTCAGCCTGATTGTTTGACATGGTTCCAAGTCCCCATCTAAAACTGAATTCGGTCAATCTATCATGAGAGAAAACCAAACCCCCATCACATGAGATCCCATGATTCCCCTTGGATGCACCATCAAAGAAAATTGTTGTTGAAGAGGAACTCATCCAAAATGACTTCAATGCATACTTATTTCCAATTTTCCATGAAACCTCCAGGGAGGAGAGCTGACAGGTTTGACACAAATCGATTTTTTCAAAACTTGAGGATTGAAACCCAACCACAATGAAAAATCAGCCGAAAGAGAAGAAAAGGACATCATGAGTCCGACATATTCAACTATTAGCGATTTGGATTTGAATGCCATGATCTGGGAGTTCAGGGTCTGATCGTTGAAGATGCAATTATTTCTGGAAATCCACAACGAACACCACGTATACTTCAGGATTGAATGCCACTGTTTGTGCCAGATAACAGAGATAGATTTGTTGGGGATGTTGATCATGCCAGGAGAGATAGAAAGTATTTACAGTATTATGAATAGGTTTAGGGAAATTAGAACCATGGAGTACCGACTCCCACACCAGTTTAAAAAAAACATAGTCAATGAGGAGATGGTCAGCCGTTTCGAAGGATGATTTGCAAAAACAACATCAAAATGGGCCATTGAAGCCACGTCTTAACAAATTATCACTTGTTAACACCTTATTATGCAATAATAACCATGTAAAAAAATTCACCTTGGGAAGACATTATGCAGCCTAGACAGTTTTCCAAATCATAGGTTAGAAGCATGAAGAGTGGGGAGCTTGTAATACATTGAAACATTTTGAAACTGTGTAAGAACCATCATTTCCCCAACCCCAACTATCTTTATAGGATTTATGAATAGGGGCAAGACCAGAAAGAGAGGAGAGAAACAAAAATATTTCAGAGCTAAGGCGATCAAGAAGCTCAGGGAAAGACCAACCAACCCAGTTGCCAATGTTGTCCCAAGAACATATATCAGTCAACTGGAGTAGGCCTTTGTTAGTTGACCAATCCATAATCCATGCTAAAGAAATTCCAGAGGAAAGAGAAGGTTTTCCTGAGATTTTATCCTCCCAGAGAAGGATCATCTTCCCATTGTTAAGGATTCTATAGAGTTGTTGATTAAAAATGTCGATACCTCTTCTGCAAGAATTCAAGCTACCTGTGCCTGTTGGTGTGTTAGAAGAAGTAATATTTCTCAAAGAGCCACCATTAAGATATTTCATCCTAAATATCTTGCTGACAGGGTGATTTTTGTCCACAAATAGCTGCCAAATCAGTTTGCCACCCAACGCCAGGTTAGCCAGACCAGGGTCACGAATTTGTAATCCACCTTCTGAAATAGGTCTTTTAAGAATTTCCCAGCTTACCAAATGCATATTATTCTGATTTTCGTTACTGCCATTCCAAAGAAAATCTCGCAAAACTGAGTTGAGATAGACTAAGGGGCAAGCAACAAAGAGGACTGGAAAATAAGTAGTGTTGAAAGAACTGCCTTTATGAAAATCAATTTTCCAACCTTGGTTAACCACTGACCACCCCAAGAAGCGATATTTGCTTTTAACTTAGCTAGCACTTTGATCCAAAGAGAAGGAGGGGAAGATCCATGGGGTCTTCACTTAGTGAAACCATGTCATAGCTCCTTCATTCATGGGATATTAAGGAATACCCCTAATTTCACTAGATATTGATAATTACTTACAAAAATCCTTTTGTTGATCCCCCCTTCCAATACATATTTTAAATTAAAACCCCTATTTTTACAATATATTCCTTATTTTTACTAGAAACCNTACAATATATTCCTTATTTTTACTAGAAACCCCTTTTTATACCCCCCCCCAATACCTATAAACCCCCCATACCTTATTCCCTACCTCCCAATACCTACAATATATTGACCTTATTTTTTCGCAAATAAAAAATCCCCTTTATAAATGAATGTGATACGATATTGTTCAATAAGATGAATCCCCCGTGGGAAGATCCAAGAGTTAAAAGAAGCCCCAAATACTTTATCTTCTCCCACTTGTCAACGCCAGGGAAGCCCAAGAAGTTTGTTATTCGAAGAATTGTCGAATGATCTACATTCCAGCCATAAACAACACTTTTTTTCTTATTGATCAAGTCTTCTGAAATTAGGCATAACTTTTGAAGAATTTTATTAAAGGCCCGAGCAATCTTCAATGAGGCCCCTCCTAGAAGGAGAGAGTCATCCACGAAGAGGGCATGGTTTATTGGGTCCACACCCCTAGCAATCTTAATGCACAGGATGTAACTGACTTCTTTTTCAGCTGAGAGTTTTATGCTAAGAGTTTCAACCATCAAGATGTATAGAAAAGGTGACATCGGGGCATCCTTAGCGAAGACCTCTTGTATCTTTGAAAAATTCTGTAGGTCTTCCATTGACTAGTGGCGCAATCTAGGGCCTATATGTGCAAGATTTGATCAAGTTCACAAACTCAGAGCTAAAACCAAAAGAGAGAAGGACAACATAGAGAAAGGGGAGATTTACTTTATCAAAGGCGTTTTTCATATCCAAATTAATTAGCATTCCTTTCTCCTTCCTTTGGAAACTTGAATGGAGAGCTTCTTGAACTTGGAATACATTATCAACTAAATTCCTGCCTTTTACAATTCCCCCTTGAAGAGGAGAGATCAACTTACCTAACAAGAGTTTGAATCTATTGGCTAGAAGTTTGGCTATGATCTTGTAAGAGGCATTACACAACAAAATAGGACGGACCTGTAAAAGGAAGAGGGATTGAATTCCTTAGGGATTAGAGCGAGAAATGAAGAGTTAGTACACCCTCCCATTTTAGTTTTTTTTGAAGGCTGTCACCATACAGATAAGATCTGATTTGATGATGTTCCAACAGACTCTATAAAAATGGAAAGAAAAGCCATCCGACCCAGGAGATTTATCCGGTTCCATTGCCCTGATGACATCCAAAATTTCCTTTTCAATGAAGGGCTTCATTAAATCATAGTTATCCTCTGAGCTGACAAGAGAAGGAACATTATCTAAAAATTCTACAGACACTTCCTTGTAAGAGATTCCATCATCCTGAAACAAAAGCTGAAAGTGCCTACTTTCAGCTTGTTTCAGAATATCTTGACCTTTGATGATATCCCCCTCACCAATGGACATTTATGAAATATGATTTCGGCATAGTCTAGCCCTACATTGATGATGGAAGAAGGCAGTGTTTTCATCACCCGCCTGCAACCAGAGGCTTCGAGACTTCAGTTGAAGATGTTCCTCTTCCTGTCTAAAAGATTGAGAAGTTTTAAGTTGAGCAAGTTGTTCCAGGGCTAACTGAGATTTGGTAATTTCATGATCTTCCATTCCTATTTTAATTGTTGTTAACTCGAACACTCTCTCTTGCGCGCTAGTCATAGGACTAGTAAGAAATATTTTGAACCAAATCTTCAATGCATATTTAGTATTCTTCTTTTTTTGTTCCCAGATGAAACTGGGGAATCTATCAACATACTAAGACCAAGCACGAGACACAATATCCAAAAAACTGTATCTCTCAATCCAAAGAGGGTTGAATCGGAACGGGATTGGCCCAAGATCTTCTTCTTTTTTAAACAACAGAGAAATGGGTTGGTGGTCTGATGTGAGTTTGGGTAAAATTTTGGATGAGTTAATGGATATCCTATCCATCAATGTGCTATGAACTAGAAACTTGTCAAGACAAGCAGAAATGTTGGCGACACCCACTCTGTTATTGGACCACGTGAAGCGTCCAAGCTTGGGTTTTAAGTAAATCAAATTGCAGACTTGGATAAACTCTTCCACCGTGTCTTGCAGATGATCCTTGCCGTGGAGTCCACCTTTTTTCTCATTCGGGGCTAATGTAATGTTAAGATCTCCTGCTGCTATTATATTTACAGGAGAGATTGACTCTAAGAAGACTGATAACAATTTCCAACAATCTTTTTTTTCATTGTAATTGACTGGTACATAGAGATTAAAGAGGGACAAAGAGATCTTACTTGAGAAATGATAGAGATCTGTAAAAATCCAATGCTGGGTGGCAAACCATCTTTTTAGCCAAAAATTCTCAACACACCATAGAGTTGCTAAGCCCCTAGAGGTGCCTCTTGCACTCATAGCTTTGCCAACGTTCAGTTTCCGTTTATTTTTACTTTAGAGAAGAAGAGCTACCTCCTCTATCTTAGTCTCTTGAAGCAAGAGAATTTCAGAAGAAGCCATTCTCATTAAATCTTTGATTGCTTCAGCTTTGAATGGGTTCCCCAATCTCCTGCAGTTCCAAGAGACGATATGCATTATTTACCCAAGTGAGAGGGAGTAATTACTCCCTTTGGGGGCCAAGTCCTCTTTCTCCTCCCATACGACATTTCAATGGTGGACTGGATGCCTTGCATATTTATCCGGTCAACCTCTTCTTCCCGAGCCTCCTTTCTATACTTCCTGCCAGCCTTTTCGGAAAGTTGCTTAATGGAGTCTTCATCAAAAGATCCAGAGCTATCAACCAACTTCTTCCTAGTTATATCTACATAAGAAGGAGAAGATTTGGCACCAATTGGAGAAACATGGTTTTGCTGCAAGGATTCTCCTACCCAAGGTAGTTCCAATTTAGATGCTCCATATTGTTCCATTGGTACTGTATTTACTTCAGGTTCATCCTCATGCCCTTCAAATTGTTGCATTTCACCTTCTTCAAGGACAGGAGCTTCAAAAGAACCAAGAACAACTAAATGATTTGAAGGGTCTTTGGGGTTCTCAACAGCTTGAGGTATAGGAAGATTCTTCCCAACATCAGAGTCTCCTTTCACGGTCTTTCCATATTTACCTTTCTTTCTAGGGCCCTGATTGGAAGTTCATGCTTTCTGGACTTGGGTCCACTGGTCATCTTTCTCTTTTTCAAGTTCCTCTTCTGATTTTTTCTTACAGTTTCGGGTAAAATGGTCATAACCATAGAATAATCTACATTTGAAAGGAATTTGTTCATAGTTTAACTCCTGGATATGAGACCATTATGCAACTATTAACTTGATTGCCTCAGGAAGACCTGTCTCCAAATCGACTTCAACGCATCTTCTTGCACATGAAAATTGATCTTTCCTTTCAGCCCTGTTGATATATTTACCAAGCTTGTTCCCAATGGTTTCAAGGGATTATGAGCTCTAGTAGTGTAAAGGAAGATGAGGGAGCCTTACCCAAACAGAGACAACAAATACAACATCTTGAGTAGGGTCAAAATTAGGAGTCCACTTGTTCAAATAAAGTCCTTGGGGGCCCATGAAGTATGGACTATTTCGAAAGATAAGGTCACGGTCCTTTGCAGAGTAAAAAACAAAGACATAATAGCCTCTTCCAACAAAGTGATTTTGGATACCTTCATATACTAAGGGCCTCCAGTTTATCTGCACCCAACCATCAATGGCCTTTGGAGAAGGCCAGAGGCCTATGAATTGCCCATTAAACCCATGTTCAACAAAGTTTAGAGTTGTACGGCAAGTCCATTCTGCAGGTAATTTGATTGAGGGGATGTCTACTTTCTTGACAAATTTCTCCGATGGACCCCCTTTCCTCTTGCCACAGGTAGCGATCGGTCTCTTGAAAGCATCAAGATCAGGAGGGAGGGGCAATGGTGGATCCCCTCTAGAATCCATAAGGCACCGGCCACCAGAAGACAACAAGCCCGATGACACTGCTAGAGAGCAAGAAGGCTCTAAAATTCAAGCCAATAACTGAAGCAAGAAGCCACGCTCCAGCCTTAGCAAGAAGGCAGATACATTCTCTGGCAAGTACACCACAACCCTGCAAGAGCAATCCTCACCACTCGATCCTTTAAGCAAGATACTCGTTGAAGGAAGGAGGTCAAAACTTCAGAAAGAACCTTGTCTAAATGCCAGAGAGCAACAACAGACTCCTAGAGAAGTCCTAAAGACACCGCCCGAGAGGAGAAGACTTTGAAGTTTAAGGACAAGAAGCCACGCTCCAGCCTTAGCAGGAAGGAATACAGACCAATCACTCCAAACGACTGCAAGAGCAACCTTCAACACGATCCTTAAAGCAGGATACGCTTAAGAGAGAAGAAGTGAACTTCAAAGCAAAAGAATCCAAACGTCAAAGCCTACTCGCCTGCAAACAAAAGGACAAACTCCTCCAACAAGGATGCTGAGCAGAGAAGCAAACTCAGAGAACCAAGAACACCACACCTGCAAACAATGGATCAGCGCTGAGCAAAAAGCTGCAAAAATTCTCAGAGGGCCAAGAAAATTTAAAAATCTTCTTGGAGCGAATTTTTTCAATTCCATTAGATATTTTAACCCTATATATTTGTATTTTTTTATTACCTTCGTATTCTTTTATAAAAAAACAATTTTCTGCACATTAAACAAAATCAATTGTAATTTTTAAAAGTCTTCATATACTCAAACTCCATTTCACAAAAATAACATTTAATCCAATATTCAAACTTATAGATAGAGTCCATAATGTATAGCTTCTTCAATAATAACCTAAAACAAGTTGAATTCCGAAAATTCACTTTTATAAAAATATAATTTCTTTTTACATATCCCTTTTTAAAGAAATATATAAACTATAGAATTACTCTTAATAAAAATAAAAATAAACACTACATCACTTTATAATATAAAATATATAAATAATTGTGTGAATATGATTAACTCTTGGGGATTAGAGGCTGTGTTGGGTGTGGAAATATTTTCTGAAGATTTGGGGATTTCTCTTTCAGTTCTTAATGTCTATGGTCCTTATATTAATAGAGCTCCCTTTTGGGATTCATTGCTTCAAAATCCAATGGTTAATGGTGATTCGGTTGTGTTGGGAGGTGATTTAAATTTTTCACTGGGGCATAATGAGGTTTGGGGTCCTCATGCTCAGGTTGACTCCTTGGCGAGGTTTTTTGTGCAAAAATTGATGGTGCAGGGATTGTTGGATATTGAGCCTGTAAAACTTAAACCGACTTGGAGGAATATTCGTTGTGGGGATGCTAGGGTGGCTAAAAGAATTGATCGCTTTTTGGTTGCTGAGCAGTTGGTGGACAGTTTTTTCTTGGTAAGACAATGGGTGGGCAGTGGGGGTCATTCTGATCACTTCCCTATCTTTTTAGAAGTTAAAAAGGGGCCCAACAATCCTCCGAGCCCTTTAAAATTCAATAAATGTTGGCTACAGGAAGAGTCTTTCAAAAATCTTTTTCTTTCTCATTGGATTCCTTTTGGGAGGGAAAATGACAGGTCGGCTGCATTACAGTTTGCAGACAACATTAAACACCTTAAGGTGTTTATCAAGGAATGGGCTGTAGCGAAGAGGAAGAGAGATGAGGCTGAATTGAAGTCTATTGAAGAAGCTCTCCTCCTGATGTATGAAGGCGATGGAGGGGGGCTTTTAACTCATGAGTCTAAAGAGATCTTGGCTAGGTTGGAGGGCAGGCACAATTCTCTTTTGTTGGAAAAAGAGGAAGCATGGAGACTTAAAAGTCGTGCGATTTGGTTGGAAAGTGGAGATGATAATACAAAGTTTTTTCACGCCTATGCCAGAGGTAGGAAGGTGGCAAATACTATTTGGAGTCTGCAGGATGAGGAGGGTTCTTCATATGTTTCTTTTGATGAAAAGGCCAGGTGTGGGGTGACTCATTTTCAACAATTGTTTAAAGCACCAGCTCAGGCATCAATTGCAGAGATTATTCAACTAGCTCAGATGTTCCCTCGTTTCGTGGATGAGGAGGGCAATGGGGATCTTATGAAGGCAGTTTCGGAAGAAGAACTTAAGATGGTTATGGGAAGTTTTCAAAAAGACAAAAGTCCAGGGCCATATGGCTGGACTATTGATTTTTTTCTGGCTCTCTTCGACATTTTGGGGATGGATTTGTTGCAGGTGATAGAAGACTCTAGGTCATCTGGTTGGATTCCGGCGAGTTTCAATACAACTTTCATAGCTCTCATCCCAAAGTCCGACAATGCCAGAACTCTAACTGACTTCAGGCCTATCTCTTTGTGCAATTGTGTGTATAATATTATCTCAAAAGTCATAGCGGTTAGATTGAAGGCTATTCTTTCAGAACATATTTCTGCAGAACAGTTCGGTTTTCTGGAAGGTCGACAGATCCATGAGGCAATAGGGGTGGCTCAGGAAGGACTTCACAGTCTTAAAGCAAGAAGGCTGAAGGGGGCTATTCTAAAAATTGATCTTTCTAAGGCCTATGATAGAGTCAGTTGGATTTATTTGAGGTTGCTTCTAACACATCTTGGTTTTGGCATCAATTTTATAAGATGGATTATGTCTTGTATTACTACTGTTTCTTTCTCTGTTTTGATCAATGGAGCAGCTTCATCCTTTTTTCATGCAGAGAGAGGGCTGAGACAAGGCTGCCCTTTGTCTTCGCTCCTTTTTCTTTTGGTTGCTGAAGGTTTAAGCAGGGCTTTAAGAGGAGCTCGAGCAGAAGGTCGTTTCACTGGGATTCAGATTGCTCCTAATCTAAACATAACACATCTACTCTTTGTGGATGATGTACTGATTTTCTGCTCTGGTACTAAAGGAGAATCTAAGGTGCTTAAGGAGATCATGGATCTTTTCTCAAAGGCCACTGGAATGGAGATAAATGCTGATAAATCTTCATTGACTACTCATTTGTTAAGACCTGAAGAGGAGTCTGAACTCTTGAGGTTTTTTCCATTTTCTACAGCAGGTTTGGAGGAAGGACTAAAATATCTTGGCTTTTCTTTAAAAGCAAAAAATTATCGGAAACAGGACTGGTTTTGGTTGATTAGAAAGGTTGAGAAACGCCTGATGGTTTGGAGTCACAAGTGGCTTTCTAGAGCTGGCAGATTAGTTTTAGTCAAAGCTGTTTTGGAGGCAATTCCGGTGTATTGGATGTCTTTATCTTGAATACCGAAAGGGATCCTTGAAAGGATTAGGAGGATTTGTTTTAGATTTCTCTAGAGTGGACATAAAGAAGATCAGACTACTCCTTGGGTGAACTGGAAAAGGATTGTTGTTCCAAAAGGATATGGAGGATGGGGTCTTAAGGATATTTTTATGTTTTCAAAAGCTTTGGTTGCAAAGGGAGGGTGGAGAATGTTGAAATCCTCCAGTCTGTGGACCCGGGTGATGAAACAGAAGTATATTTTTGGAGAGAGTCTGCTGGATTGGATTAGAAATCCCAGGAAGTCTCATGTAGGAGGCTCGGTGATTTGGAAAGCAATTGTTAACTCTTTTGATTTGATCGAAAATAACTTAGTTTGGGATGTGGGTAATGGGGAAAGTGTTTTGATTGGTAGGGACCCATGGATGGGCAGTTTTCAACAACACCTTCTTCCTCCTGATGTTATTGAGTTGTTAGGTATTCAAGGGGTAATCATGCTTAATCATTTAGCTGTTCCAAGGCTCAATGAACCGTGGATTCAAATATGGAAAAGGGCTGGTTCCTTTGATCTGGGGGCTAGGGAGACTGCTATTTTGGATCAATATCTTCGGGAACTGGTGCGGGCTAACATTATCCTCTCGGATCAAGAAGATACTTTGGTATGGGAGGTTGATCCGGGGGGTGTTTACAGTCCTAAGGCAGGGTATTTAGCTCTTTGTACAGGGTTGGCACAAAGGGATGCAGTCTGGTGGTGGAAGCCTCTGTGGAGGCTTAAATGCCCAGCCAAAACCAAGATGTTTATGTGGTGTGTTTTGTATAATAAGGCTCCAACGTGGGACGTTCTTCAGAAACGCTCATTTTAGGGTCCGGGATGGTGTGTTTTATGTAAAAAGGAGATGGAATCTTCTATGCACTTGTTCCTTACTTGTTCCTTCATTCTTGATGTCTGGAAGGAAGTTTCCATTTTGATTGGTTTTAATTGTCAATGGGAAGGGGAAACTGTTGGGGATGCCTGGCTTTCTTGGTGGAGGACTTCAAACCAGACACAGCGTAAATTACCTTTGCTGGTCCTCTGGGGGGTTTGGCTGGCTCGTAATCAGGTTATTTTCAAAGATGCCTTTTGCACTCCGGCTATTACTGGTACTCTGTCAGTGGGTTTATATAATTCTTTTCCAGAACATATCAGGGCTGGTAGAGCACGAAGGATTTTAGCATTGGATATTGATAGATCTCTTCCGTGGGCTTTCTTTGATGGGGCAGCCCAGAATAATATGTGTGGCGGTGGTGCAGTTCTGTTCTTAACTGACTCTCATTTCTTTGCTATGTCCTTGGGGCTTGGGGGAGGCACAAATAATTTTGCTGAATTATTGAGTCTTAAATTACTGCTGATGTTTGCATTGGAGACAGGGTGTACTGATCTTAATTTTTTTGGGGACTCTTTGAATGTTATCCACTGGATCAATCATACACAAGAGTGTAGGAATTTGAGATTAGCTCATATTATATCTTCCATTCGACAGCTCCTCCTTTGATTTGACTCCTTTTCATGCCGACATGTATACAGGGAAAATAACCAGGAAGCGGACAAAGCTTCCAAGGAAGGGCTCCGGCTGGAAATGGGCACTTGGTTGATGACAGAATCTAATGAAGGCATTGTTCAGTCTTTTTATCACAGGCCTTTCTTTGATGTCATTTGAGTTAGCATCACAGTTTCATTGATCACATTTGAGATGACAGTTTCTTTTTTATGGTTACAATATGACTGTTTTTTTTATAGTCGCGGGTTGTTATATCCTTGATCTCTGTATATAGCTGGAACCTTTTTGTTATATGTTCGCAGTCAGATGATCTGTTAGCATATATGTGACAGCTGCTATCATTTTGTTCATGTTGGCATTTTTGGATTTCTCAGCGGGTTCATACTTTGGGATATTTATGCTCGATGTGCAAGCTGAATGTGGGTTCAGACTTATGTTATATCTGACAGATGCTACAGTTTTTGTTCCCTTTGGCACTTTATGGATTTCACAGTGGGTCCATACTTCTTTGGCAGTGTATATCGGAATTAGTTATGTCTGTCAGATGTGTTCTGGTTTTTATCTTGTGGACAGAACATGTCTCTACTGTGGTTTCAGATTAATATGGTTTTTGCTGGCAGTAAATTGGCTGAATGATATGATAATATGTAATGCTCTATATCGTTATCGTTTCAAAAGCATATGTGATTACTTT